>JAJKFI010032721.1:0-13256 GCA_029204185.1 Lerista edwardsae | reverse complement strand
CCGGTTCCCGGCCATGGTGTCTCTGATTCGGGACGCTCCCATGCATGTTCCTCTGCGCCTGCTATTTTGCCAGTGTAGATCCAAGCAGGCCCATAGGGGTGACTGGGCCTTACGCGGGTGGAAGGGGAAGACCTCTCCTTTTCCTGTACATTGCTGCTGATGCCTCCAAGTGTGCCTGTGGATATGGCCTGCCATGTCAGCCTTATTAGCCTAGCATAAGGTAGGATTGCGCTCTGAGAGTCGTCCAAACATACTTTACGGTGTCCCTTCTACCAACCAAACTTTGCTGGCATAACTGTGCCTGCCTCACTCTAGGTTGGATTGTGCCCTCAATTCTGCATCGACTGGTATATAATGGGATGGTATCATTCATACATACCCAATTCTCTGGTGTCAAGCTCATCTGGTTGCCCCCCAAAAGCTTGTTGCACCCCCCGCACTTCTTTAGTGTTGCACCTGATCAGGACAGGAGTCAATGGACTGAAGCAACTCTGACAGCACTGACTGTGCCAGAACAAACTCCCCACTTATATTTTAAAAAGGGATGGATCATTGAGCATTGTACTTGGGCAGCAGCAGGAGAGGTAATAGAACTCTACTAGGGAAATAGCCAGGCTTCGCTGAATCCCTTCCAGCCATGAGCACAGAGAAGCAATCCTCAGCCTTCTCCAGTTTGGGGTGGTAAAGAGAGATAGAGTTCAGTGTCATCAGTGTATTTAATTGGTGTCACCCCACACCAAATCCCCGGATGATCTCATAAGAACATAAGAACATAAGAAGAGCCCTGCTGGATCAGGCCAAAGGCCCATCTAGTCCAGCTTCCTGTATCTCACAGCGGCCCACCAGGTGCCCCAGGGAGGCATGAAACAACAAGATGCTTGCATCCTGTTGCCACTCCCTTGCACCCGGTACCAGTAGCCCACTACCTTTATAAGGAGGTTGCACAATCCATCATTGCCTATAGCCCACGATGGACCTTTCCTCCAGAAATCTGTCCAATCCCCTCTTAAAGGCATCAAGACCAGATGCCATCACCACCTCCTGTGGCAAAGAGTTCCACAGATTAACCACCCGCTGGGTAAAAAAGTACTTCCTTTTATCTGTTTTAACTCTCCCAACCCTCAGTTTTAGTGGATGCCCCCTGGTTCTGGGGTTTTGAGAGAGGGAAAAGAACATCCCTCTATCGACTCTATCCCTTCCATGCATAATTTTGTATGTCTCAATCATGTCCCCCCTCAAACGCCTTTTTTCTAGACTGAAGAGCCCCAAACGCTGCAATCTTTCTTCATAAGGGAGGTGCCCCAGCCCCGTAATCATTTTTGTCGCTCTCTTCTGCACCTTTTCCAACTCCACTATGTCCTTTTTGAGATGCGGCGACCAGAACTGGACACAATATTCCAGGTGTGGCCTTACCATCGATTTGTACAATGGCATGATAATATTGGCTGTTTTATTCTCAACCCCTTTTTTAATGACCCCAAGCATGGAATTGGCCTTCTTAATTGCTGACGCACACTGGGTCGATACCTTCATTGAATTGTCCACTAGCACCCCAAGATCTCGCTCCTGAGCTGTCACAGACAGCTCAGAACCCATTAGCCTATAGGTAAAGTTTTGGTTTTTTGCCCCAATGTGCATCTCCCCCAGTGGTTTCATGTATGTATTGAAGAGCATGAGGGATGGAATATAGCACTGAGACATTCCATATTGTAAAAGCCAGAGTGTCGAGCAGGTGTCCCCCAGCATCACCATTTGGGACCTGTTAGCCAGGAAGGAGTGGAACCATTTCCGAGCAGTGCACTTTAACCCCAGATTGGCTAGCTGATCCAGAAGAATACTGTGGTCAATTATATCAAAGGAGAGATCTAGCAGGACCAGTAGGGATGCATTTCCCTTCTTTTGTCCATGGTGAAGGTCATCCATGAGGGCGAGCAAAGCTTTCTCTGTCCCAAAACCTGATCTGAATCCAGATTGAAATGGGTCAAGGTAATCTGTCTGCTCTAGGGAACCTTGGAGCTGGGATGCTACCACCTGCTCAATCTCCTTCCCTAAGAAAGTTTAGGAAAGGCCCTGTCACCATGCTAGGAGCATTTGACCATGCCAAAGTGAGACCAGCGTTGGAGGGTTACCAGCTCTGGCCAAAATGATTCCTGGAGATTCCCCAACCCAACCTCCCCACACACACGATATTACATGCACCATCCCTGATGAAATCTTCAGGACTGCATGTTCATCATTTCACAAAATGGAACCATGACCATGAAATGTCCATTAAAATAAATGTATCCGCAAATGGTACTCTGGCTTGGCTGTTGGTTGTGTTCCTTCTCTGAGCCGAGGGTAGGTTACATGCCTTTGACTTAGGGCACAATGCTAACCTGGAGTTCAGCTGTCACAGTTAGGCAGCAAAGTTTGGTCATCACAGGGGCCACTGTAAAGTGCGTTTGGACCACTTTCAGTGTCAGGGAGGATGGTGCATGTCTATGTGCAGGCTGCTCTAACTCTTAGATTGGTTCAAACATACTTTATGATGTCCATTATGCCAGTCAAATCTAGCTGGCCCGTGTACGAGGGTATAGCATTGTGCTCTGCAATGGGTTTACCATCAGATCATCTCTTTGGGACCATTCCCTCGCTATATGAAGCACTCTGTACTAATTAATGGGAACACATCAAATTACTAAATGGGCACTTCTGTTCTGAGCAGAACTTTCCAGATCTGTTTTGCTTCTTAATGCTAATGGTTCTGACTTGGAAGCAAGTCTGGTTCATTTCCATGAGTTTTGTTTTATGATCCATATTTCTCGGTTGACCAGGCCACACATGACATCAAAATCCTTGAACTGTGATCCTTTAACTTGTTTTGAGGCTGTCACCTCTTGTGGGGGTGTGCGGGGCGTGAGGTGAACGCAATCGTGGGAGCTGCTGAGAAATTCCTGAGGCACGGGCAGAGGCACGGGAAAGGCGGTTCAATCGAGTTATGGCCTTAACATTCATCGGGGCCTTCATTACCTCACGTGGCCCCTGATGGTTCACACAGGCACTGTGTCGCTTCTAGGCGGGACAGCCTGAAGGTCCTTGGGTTCTCATTCCTTCATGACGCCTCCTGCCCCCTCAGTAGGATTGCCTGCCAGCTGGGTTCAGGGTCCGCACTCCTGAGGGTCTCACCCCAGCTTAGTGTCCCTGATGCGGCGTCGGGATGGGCTGCTGTCCGCTGGTGGCGTGCGTGGTTGGGGCTCACCGGGCAGGATGAGGCCTCCAAGGAGCGGGGCCTCACTGGCCCATTCAAGGCCAGGGAAAGGTGATGGCCAGAGCAGGGTGGGCTCCACTTCTGGCCTGACCGGCTCCCCTCCCCTCTCCCAGCCCAGGGAGGGGCGATCCCTCTCTCTGCTGACTGAGCTCCCTCCCAGCCTGCCCAGGCTCCTCCCCTTCTTGTGTCCTTGCCAGGCCCAACTCTTGTGGGACTGGGACTGGGACTGGACTTTGCACGATCTCACTTCTACTCAGAGAGTCGCTCCAGGCTGACTACATGTTGCCTGTGCTTGGCCAGGCTTCTTCGTGCCTGGCGAACTGCTTTTGCCCCCCCCCGGAGCTCGACACCAGGCTTCCTCGCAGCCAGTCTGCAACCCCTCACAGCTGAGTCAGCCCCCCGTCCCTGTCCAAGGCAGTGGGCTGGTCACGGGGGTGACAGAGGCCCATAGATTTCTGGTTGTCTTTTAAAATATTAGGTTCAGCTGATGTAAGATACAGTCACTCCTCTTTATATGCGAATGCAGTATCTGTGAATAGGGGCAGAATTGATTTGTTCCTCATTATCTGAGCCTCTGTACTCCTTATTCACTACGCAGAGACCTTCCAAAGGCTGCAGGGTCCTTCAGAATGGAGCCTGCGACCAGTGCCGACCCCTGTAAAATGGCCAGCAGAAGCATCCATCAGCCATGTTTAAAGGGCCATGCTGGTCACAGGTGCCATTCTGAAGATCCCTGCAGCCTCCGGAAGGTGTCTGCAGGCACGTACCAGAGCGAAACTGCGCCCAGGGCACGCAATGTCATGACGTCACGACATTGTGACATCATGACAGTGCGGGGTGTGGCATCTGTCCGCCATGGCATGCAGAAGCCAAGCCCCACCGAACAGTGGCCAAGCGAAGCCATGCGCCTCTCAAGCAGCTTCCCCGGGCTGCTGCTCGGGCACTTTAAGTACTCGAGCGCAGCCGGGAGGGGAGATGCCGGTGCACCTCCTGGCTGAGGGGGGCACAGCGGCAGCTTCCTTCCCTGGGCTGCTGCTTGGGCAATTTAAGTACTCGAGCGGCGGCCCCGGGGAAGCTGCCTGAGAGGCACGTGGCTTTCCTGGGCCACTGTTTGGGCAAAACAAGGAGGCAGGGCAGAAGCCATACCCCGCAATGTCATGATATCACAACCTAAGATAATTACCCTGCACCCCCCAGAAATAACCACACAAAACCAGGGCTTGGACTAAACGTGCCACTTTATTTACTATTTACAACATTTAAGATAAAAGAACTGGCAGCTGACTAACCCAAAGCGTGCGGGACTGTGGGGAAACGGCTCTAGCTGTCTACCTCTCTGGGTGATCTGGATGATCAACAGGTGTAACACCATCTGACTCCAGACTTCAGCTCAAGCTTCAAGCTGAAGTCCATCATCACCATCCCGAAAGTCAAGGCAACATGTCCAAGACGGGCTCACCCCCAACCCACAGCCATAAGGGTAGTCATTATGAATCTGATCAGGGTACGACCCACCGCTCAACGAGCTGGAAGAGCAACTTATGAGCGGCCCAGCCGATCCCAACTGTGTTGCCTCAGAATGGATGCCGAGCAGAACCTACCTGCCTATCCCCCGCACGCTACCTGCCACATGGTGGGGGACAGCCTAGCGCTTGTCCCCAACCGCCCCACACAAAAACAGCAACCACTTCTGGATGCCCAGCTGCAAGCTCTGTAAAAATAAATCGTTCCCTGCTGGGGTTAAGTGAACACCATCCCCCCTAAAGAGTTCAGGAATGCCAATACGTATTCCTGGATGGGCAATAATTGCCCCACCATGCCCGGAGATCACGCACCCCAAGTAATCATTGAACTTTCGCTGTGCCCTATCAATCCCGGCAGGTGAGCGTGCACCCCTCCAAACCCTATGAGATAGGAAGTTAGACCACAACATGGTCGTGCCTGGGGTCATCCCTAAAATAGTGGCAATGTCATTACTGGACTGCACCCGCAACACCCAGAACGGTGTACGAGCCAGGTCATTGCCACCCAGGTGGATGACCAAGACTTGGGGCGGCGGATACTCATGCAGGTAGGCATAGAAAGTGGGGAGGAGCTGACCCCAGCGCATTCCCCGCCTACCAACCCAGCGCACAGTGGCAAAGGTACCCAGCCCAAGCTGGGTTCCAAAACTACAGGAACTGGCCCTTTTGTGGCCCCAAAAAACGATCAAGTGTTCCAGGATGAGAACAGCAACCTGCTTGGTCCCAGAGTCACCTGTCAAAACAGAAACATGATTAAGATAACTGCAAACGCATTAAGGTTCATCCCATCTGTGGATATAATCCTTAAACACCTGAGACCTCCAAAGGCCAATCCGCATTATTACATTGGGAGGCAGCCGCAGATGTGCAACCAAGGATGCTGCCCCAATCCAAAGGGAACGGAGGCCATAATCGGATAAAGGTAGACCTAAACGTACTAAGGCCCAACGAAAAATCTCCCTAAATTGGGCCAGGGTAAAAGGGGCAAGGTTAAAATGGATCAGTAGGAAACCACCAGAAGGGGGCCTAATGTCTGCCTATCTATTAATTACATTCACTGGACAAAGATCCCTTTCAGGGCAACATTGCAGTGTCACCCTCTGTCCCAGCTCCGCTGATCGGTTTTAGATTTTCTCAGATTCAAGAGAATCTGATCAACCCTGGTACTCAAATCCCCAATCTGAAGGGCATGAAACAACTTGTCATTTACTGACCCAGCACTTTGCTAGGCCTGAATGCCCCGAAGAACATTATGGCTCAGGCTGCCCAAAAAAGAGCTGCCTCATAAGGGGAATCACATATTAGTTCGAACTGTCCCCTTAGGCCCCTGAGAATAGCTACCGTTATAAGCCTACGATGATCGGGTACTGGTGAGTTTTGTCTCCTGAAGCCTTCCAGCATCTTCTTAATGTGAAAATCCACCCCTAGATCAGGCTACCTGTGCGACTTAGCCCAAAATGAAAGGGCGGCAACATAAACGGCTACAGAACGAGGTGCCAGGCCTCTGTCCTGAAGGAAAAGTAAGAACCTAATAACATGTTCCACCAGAACAGGTCCAACCTTTGGCAAATTCTCAATCTCCCTGAAGTCAAAGAACTCATAGACCTTAGCCTTGTAACTTGACCTGGTGGATGGAGCTAATGCTGACCAGATTACTTTACAGGCCTGATGGAACCAAGGTTCCACAGGCCCGGAGGCATGGGGTCGGGGTCCTCCCTGGCCACAGGTGCCACTTGCCGAATGTTGTCCTCCTGAAAATGAGAGAGAGAGAGACGGCACATTCTGCAAGCCTGGGATGTGCTTCACTACAAACAAAGTGTTGCTGCAAAGACACTGCAACACAAAAACCATTACGAGCCTCATTACCCAAGGGGACTTGGATGTCTGCTGATTCAACACACTCACAACAGCCTGGTTGTCTCACCAAAAGTGAACAGTGCTGTTAGAGAATACCTCAGCCCAAATATGGGCGACCACTATAATTGGAAATTATTCCAGAAATGTTAAATCAGCAGTCAACCCCCTGGCAGACCAGTCGGCCAGCCAGGGGGCCACACACCAGCGTCCCCTAAAATAAATGCCAAAACCAAAACCACCAACTACATCAGAGTGAACTTGAAGTTCTGCCTCCAGCAGTTGAAGCAAACGCCAAAAGTACACTCTGTTAAAATGTGCCAGGAACTCCTGCCAAACGCGCAATTCTGCGCGCATACCAGCAGAGACCTTCAAGTGGTGGTGAGGGTGTTTGAGGCCTTTCATGCCATCGCAAAGGCGATGCAGGAAGGCCCGACCTGGAGCGACCACCCAACAAGCAAAATTAAGGTGCCCCACCAAGACCTGTAATTCATGCAGGGTCATTCTGAGGGAACCCAGAGTTTGTTCAATAAGTTCCCTCAGTTTTGCCAGCTTGCTGTCTGGCAACCTACTACATTCCCTGACAAGAGTCCAATTAGACTCCCAGGAAGGTTAACTTGGAAGCTGGGCCTTTGGTCTTGGCATGCATTAAAGGCACGCCAAGCTCCAAACAAAGGGCGTTGAAAACATCCAAAAGGTGCTGGCAATGCCCAGACCCGGCCTCACCCATAAATAAAAAATCATCCAGGTAATGGGCTGTGGTGTACAGCCCTCCCCTAGCCCGGAGAGCCCATTCGAGAAAACAAGAAAATTTCTCGAATGCAGAGCAACTCACTGAGCAACCCATCAGTAAATTTCTGTCAACAAAGAATCCACCATCAAATGTGAACCCCAAGAGACAAAAGTCCCTGGAGTGCACCAGCAACAACCTGAAGGCTGACTCGATGTCAGCCTTGGCCATAAGAGCACCATTGCCACAAGAGCACAGGATAGCTATGGCCTCATCCAGCGAGGTATAGCGCACTGAACAAAGATGATGGGGAATTCCTAAGTTAACAGAGTTACCGTGAGGAAAGGACAGATGATGAATTATTCTAAACTCACCTGGTGCCTTTTTAGGCACTATTCCTAAAGGTGAGACTTGTAAGTTGGGCAGGGGTGGGGACGAGAAAGGTCCCAAAACCCTCCCTGCCCAGACTTCCTTTGAAATTTTTCTACGCACAACCTCCTCCAGGCCCTCAACAGACCAGAGGTTTGCGCCCTGGTGAGGGCAGAGGGGGTAGGTGCAGGAATCCTAAATCCCTCAGTAAACCCTTCAGCCAAATAAGCAGTGGATTCCCGATCCAGATACTGCTGGAGAAGGGCCAGAAGGGGTTCTAATTTAATCGGTGTTGGCCCCCTTGGCAGGAGGCCATTGGGCCTGCCGGCCACCTCCTCTGTGGGCCCCTCCCCAAAAGCGCCCCCTACCCCTGAAAGAGGTGAGCCTGGGGCAGCCCGAGACTGCATGCTTGGCCCCACAAAGCACGCAGGCATGTGAAAAGGGGCTGGATGTCCTCCCACATTTACCTGTGGAATTGAACTTGTAGCAAGTCCCAGGAGTGGAGGTATTGAAAGAGCTAGGCAGTGCCTTGCCCTGTGTGGTGGCATTTCAAGCAATAATGTGACCGCTCTCAAAGCGGTGACCCCCGAGAGCCCTGGATGGGACAACCATCTGCGTCCAAAGCTCCCAGCGGGGAATGCACTAATCTAGCACTGGGTCATGTGCCAATCTAAGTCGAAAATGCTGGTCATAGTTCAGCCATGCAGGACCAGCATGCTCTCTGAATGCTCTATGGATTGTATCCATATACTTAGTCAGTGCCGTTGCCTTCCCAGGTTGGACTTGCAAAAGCACCGTCATGTATATGGCATACCCATATAACCCGTTGGTGAAGTTTTTATCTATTTTTCTTTTCTTCATTGCTTCCTCATCTCTGACTGGATCTCTGACCCTGGGAATTGGGTTGGGCTCAGCTTGCAATAGACTGAACATGTCCACATATTCCCCCCTCTATATTTTCTCTTTTAATGATAGGGCCAAATGCCCTCCTAAAGGGAGAGCTATGGACCCATAGGAAAAGACTGGAGGAAGCTCAACTGAAGTCCCTTGCTGCAGCATTGTCAGGTATGGAAAAAGAGGGCCCCAATATCCTAAGGCAGGTAGTGGCCCAATTGCCTGTGAAGGCACAGTTGCTGGTGGCTGCCAAGGGGAAACAGCGGTACTACTACCCAGAACCAAGCCAGAAGCAGTATACCCAGGCTGGGACCAAGGTCCAGCCCTGGAGTATGCACCTGCCATTGCTCCACGTGAACTGTCCCAACCCAGGGCCCAATAATTATAGGGGGAATCCTTCAGAATCGTGGGAACTCAAGCCCCTTCCCTTTCATCCCATACCACTGCATATGAGAATGTTTCGCTGGAAATGACCTCACCTGAAGCCAACTGTTCAGAACCAGCCAATGAAATGTTGGTAGCCCCCTCTGATACCATGGAGCTGGACTCCAGCACCACTTCCTGTGAAACAGCTGACTGACTTGGAGGTTGCAACTCGTGGCCAGCGGTGGCATCCAGAACTGCCCTGGAAGAAATGGGGTGGTTCATCTTGGCCCCACTCCCTGGGCAAATAGAACAGCATAGAGGGGTACTAATATCAGACACTTCACCCCTGTCACCCAAGCCCGCCAAGCAGGTAGCCTTCTCCTTCTCCAAAGCATCAACCCTGGCTAAGAGAACCCTAAAATTCTCCCATGTGAACTCCTCCTTGTCAGAGGATGATGAATTAGCCGCTGGGGCAGATGAAGGGCGCTTTGAAGCTTTACCCCACCCGACTTCTGCCCCTTTTTAGGCATTGTGAAGTGAAAGGGTTTTCAATGGGTGTAATGAAAAAAGATGGGGGGGGGAGCTAGCAGGGTGAAAGCAAACTACCCTTGCAGTGTAATATAATTTGAAATGCTACCCCATAGATGTAAACACTTCCCTGTGGAAATAATTGTGGTGTACTTGATTTTCACCAAAGAATATGTCACCCAGATGGGCGAGCAGGAGCAGCAGAGCTTGCCCTTGTTATCCCATGATGCTCTGATCCCGTCAGCAACAAGGTGTCAGGTCCAGCATGAAATATCTCCAGCTGTGCAGGAGAAGATGGCCAGACTACACCAAAAACATTTTCCTGGCTGCTCAGTAACAGGACTCAGCAGAGAGCAGAACAAAAAGGCACTCACGCAGAAAGCCCAGTAAGTAAGAGAACAGCTAGGCCAAGCCCACACTCAGGTGGCCATGGCTAGCTGGGCACTCTCAGTGTCCTAAAAGACTTGGAGAAAGGCGGGGCTAACTGGGCCTTAGTGAAAGCCTGGAGTTGCACAAAGTGAGGCCACAACAGGCCCTGCCCCATGAAGCTGAACAGTAGTGGCCCTCCGCAAATGATGTGGGTCCCCCAACACCCCCCAAAAAACCTCAGTGGGGCAGGGGCAAAGAAAAAGGTAGCAGCGAACCCAAAGAACTCAGCGGGAGCCGCGGAACAAAGTCACGACTCTCCGCAACGTCTGGGAGCCCCGGGACTTTCCCTCCAGGCCATGCGCCTAAAGGAAAGACAACACGGGCTAATTAGCCCTTAAAAAACACAGCGAGGCCCTCAGAAACAACTGAAGACCCTGCAAACACTCTCCAAGCCTCAGCTGCGGTGGAGAAAACAGGTGTGGGCTAAAAATAGCCCAAACGAGCACTGCGGAGGCAGTGGGACCTAGCGCAGCTCTCCGCAACGTCCGGGAGCCCCTGGACTTTCCCTCCAGGAAAGACAAATTGTTGTCCAAGCAGATGGTGGGGCTTTCGCAGTCTTCCTTCCTGCCTCACTTCAAGGCATTGTAATACAGTGTGCCCTTTCCTGCCATTCTTCCATTCTTTTTCAAGTATCCCCAAAGGCCCAGGCAAGTGCCCCTGGGATACATGTACCCCATGTTGGGAGCCACTGGTATAAAGCATGACCAGGACAAGGACATGACCAGGATAAGGGCCACCGTAAAGCTCATTTTGACCACTCTCAGAGTCAGAGAGCATGGTGCACGCCTGTGTGCTGGCCTCCCTGAGTCCGAGAGTGGTCCAAACATACTTTACAGTGTCCCTTGTGCTGGCCAAACTTTGCTGGCTTAACTGTGCTGGTCTAACTCCAGGTTGGGATTTCGCTCTCAGTTTTTGTCAGGCATTGGTGAATGCTGGTGTGTCATCCCAACTGCATCATGTCTCCTTCTTGGAATCTGCTGAGGGGTGGTTCACAACGTGAGCAGCACGACACTCTGGGGCATGGCAGGCAGAGCGCGGGGTGAAAATAACACACATGAGATAACCACACACCTACCCTGGCCTCTTTACTGCCATTTGCAGGTGCCATTTGGCCTCCAAACCAAGTGGCCGGTTAAGTTCGCATGTGGCACATTTCATGTCATCGCAACTTACTTCTGAGTTGGGGCAGCACAAAAGCATTGCAACCCTAGCCATTTAGGAAAGTGCTGCTCTCGGGGCTTGGACTTAGTAGCCCAAGCATAGGAACTGTGTGATCAACCCAAGATCTTTTATTCATGTTGGTTGTTGCTTTTCACAAAAAAATGTGGTTGTTCACCAAACTTTTTTCATTCTCATCACAAAACCAGAATTTCCCATCATCTATATACTATACTAGCTTTTTGTTACCCGGCGTTGCCCGGGTAACAAAATGATCTTCCAGAGTTTATGAGTTTTGCACCCTTTCTTGCCCTCCATGCTGATGGGGGCCGAACCCAGACTCCAACCACGTCAGGAGCGTCGCCGCTCATCTCAGTGTCCCTGGAAACTACGGTTCCGACACAGATTTTGGCCATTTGGGACTGTTTTCATGTGGGCCCCCCTGAATACCGCACCCCCAGGGCACTGGGGGGGCCTGACCCCCACAGTGTTTGTCGCCAGGCCGCAAGGCACGTGCTTGCCGAGTCTAGTGCCAATCGCTCCAGGCGTTCCAGCATGGCATGGCAGACATCTTGTTTCGCACCCCTTCCCACCCCCCCATGTTGAGGGGGGGCTGAACTCAAACTCCCACAACGTTGGGAGCGTCGCCAGTCGCCTCAGCAACCCCGGAAACTACGGTTCTGACGCTGATTTTGTCCATTTTTGACCATTCTCATATGGGGCCCCCCACGCACTCCCACCCCTGGGGGCACTAAGGGGGCCTGACCCCCGCAGTGTTTGTCACCAGGCCGCAAGGCACGCGCGTGCCGAGTCTGGCTCCAATCACTCCAGGCATCGCAGTGGGGCATGGCAGACATCTTGTTTCGCACCCCTTCTCACCCCCTATGCCAAGTGGGGGCCAAACCCGGACTCCAACCATGTCGGGAGCATCGCCGCTTGTGTCAGCGACCCCGGAAACTACGGACTCGATGCTGATTTCAGCCGTTTCTGGCCGTCTTCATGTGGGGCCCCCTGCACACCCCCACTCCCTGGGCGCTGGGGGGGCCTGATCCCCACAGTGTTTGTCACCAGGCCGCAAGGCACGGGCGTGCCGAGTCTGGCACCAATCGCTCCAGGTGTCACAGTGGGGCATGGCGGACGTCTTGTTTTGCACCCCTTCCCACCCCCCACGTTGAGGGGGGCCAAACCAGAACTCCCATGGCGTTGGGAGTGTTGCCGCTCGCCTCGGCAACACCGTAAACTACGGATCCAACGCCGATTTTGTCTGTTTTTGACCGTTCTCACGCGGGGGCCCTCACGCACCCCCACCCCTGGAGGCCCCAAGGGGGCCTGACCCCTGCAGTGTTTGTCACCAGGCCGCAAGGCACGCACATGCCGAGTTTGGTGCTAATTACTCCAGGCGTTCCAGCAGGGCATGGTGGATGCAGCATTTTGCACCCCTTCTTGCCCCCCACACCAAGGGGGGGACTGAACCTGGACTCCCACGGTGTCGGGAGCGTGACCGCTCGCCCCGGCGACCCCAGAAACTACAGATTCGACACCGATTGCAGCCATTTTTGACTGTTTTCACGCGGGGACCCCCCTGTACCCCCACCCCCAGGGTGGGGCGACCCCGGAAACTATGTCTCGGTGACCCCAGAAACTACGGACTCGACACTGATTTCGGCCATTTTTAGCCATCTTCACGAGGGGAACCCTGCATACCCCTGCCCCCAGGGGCGTGGGGGGGTGTTTGACCCCCACAGTGTTTGTCGCCAGGCTGCAAGGTGTATGCATGCCAAGTTTCATGCCAATCGGTCCAGGCGTTCCAGCAGGGCATGGCGGACGTTTTGTTTCGCACCCCTTCTTGCCCCCCATGTCAAGGGGGGGCTGAACCTGGACTCCACTGGTGTCGGGAGTGTCGCCGCTCATCTCGGCAACCCCGGAAACTACGGACTCGACACCAATTTCGGCCATTTTCAGCCGTCTTCATGTGGGGACCCCCGTGTACCCCCACCCCCGGGGGCGCTAGGGGGGCCCGATCCCCGCAGTGTTTGTCACCAGGCTGCAAGGTGTATGCATGCCAAGTTTCGTGCCGATCGCTCCAGGCGTTGCAGAGCCTATGCGAAACATACATACATACATACATACATACATACATACATACATACATACA
>JAJKFI010032720.1:0-13259 GCA_029204185.1 Lerista edwardsae | reverse complement strand
CCGGTTCCCGGCCATGGTGTCTCTGATTCGGGACGCTCCCATGCATGGTCCTCTGCGCCTGCTATTTTGCCAGTGTAGATCCAAGCAGGCCCATAGGGGTGACTGGGCCTTACGCGGGTGGAAGGGGAAGACCTCTCCTTTTCCTGTACATTGCTGCTGATGCCTCCAAGTGTGCCTGTGGATATGGCCTGCCATGTCAGCCTTATTAGCCTAGCATAAGGTAGGATTGCGCTCTGAGAGTCGTCCAAACATACTTTACGGTGTCCCTTCTACCAACCAAACTTTGCTGGCATAACTGTGCCTGCCTCACTCTAGGTTGGATTGTGCCCTCAATTCTGCATCGACTGGTATATAATGGGATGGTATCATTCATACATACCCAATTCTCTGGTGTCAAGCTCATCTGGTTGCCCCCCAAAAGCTTGTTGCACCCCCCGCACTTCTTTAGTGTTGCACCTGATCAGGACAGGAGTCAATGGACTGAAGCAACTCTGACAGCACTGACTGTGCCAGAACAAACTCCCCACTTATATTTTAAAAAGGGATGGATCATTGAGCATTGTACTTGGGCAGCAGCAGGAGAGGTAATAGAACTCTACTAGGGAAATAGCCAGGCTTCGCTGAATCCCTTCCAGCCATGAGCACAGAGAAGCAATCCTCAGCCTTCTCCAGTTTGGGGTGGTAAAGAGAGATAGAGTTCAGTGTCATCAGTGTATTTAATTGGTGTCACCCCACACCAAATCCCCGGATGATCTCATAAGAACATAAGAACATAAGAAGAGCCCTGCTGGATCAGGCCAAAGGCCCATCTAGTCCAGCTTCCTGTATCTCACAGCGGCCCACCAGGTGCCCCAGGGAGGCATGAAACAACAAGATGCTTGCATCCTGTTGCCACTCCCTTGCACCCGGTACCAGTAGCCCACTACCTTTATAAGGAGGTTGCACAATCCATCATTGCCTATAGCCCACGATGGACCTTTCCTCCAGAAATCTGTCCAATCCCCTCTTAAAGGCATCAAGACCAGATGCCATCACCACCTCCTGTGGCAAAGAGTTCCACAGATTAACCACCCGCTGGGTAAAAAAGTACTTCCTTTTATCTGTTTTAACTCTCCCAACCCTCAGTTTTAGTGGATGCCCCCTGGTTCTGGGGTTTTGAGAGAGGGAAAAGAACATCCCTCTATCGACTCTATCCCTTCCATGCATAATTTTGTATGTCTCAATCATGTCCCCCCTCAAACGCCTTTTTTCTAGACTGAAGAGCCCCAAACGCTGCAATCTTTCTTCATAAGGGAGGTGCCCCAGCCCCGTAATCATTTTTGTCGCTCTCTTCTGCACCTTTTCCAACTCCACTATGTCCTTTTTGAGATGCGGCGACCAGAACTGGACACAATATTCCAGGTGTGGCCTTACCATCGATTTGTACAATGGCATGATAATATTGGCTGTTTTATTCTCAACCCCTTTTTTAATGACCCCAAGCATGGAATTGGCCTTCTTAATTGCTGACGCACACTGGGTCGATACCTTCATTGAATTGTCCACTAGCACCCCAAGATCTCGCTCCTGAGCTGTCACAGACAGCTCAGAACCCATTAGCCTATAGGTAAAGTTTTGGTTTTTTGCCCCAATGTGCATCTCCCCCAGTGGTTTCATGTATGTATTGAAGAGCATGAGGGATGGAATATAGCACTGAGACATTCCATATTGTAAAAGCCAGAGTGTCGAGCAGGTGTCCCCCAGCATCACCATTTGGGACCTGTTAGCCAGGAAGGAGTGGAACCATTTCCGAGCAGTGCACTTTAACCCCAGATTGGCTAGCTGATCCAGAAGAATACTGTGGTCAATTATATCAAAGGAGAGATCTAGCAGGACCAGTAGGGATGCATTTCCCTTCTTTTGTCCATGGTGAAGGTCATCCATGAGGGCGAGCAAAGCTTTCTCTGTCCCAAAACCTGATCTGAATCCAGATTGAAATGGGTCAAGGTAATCTGTCTGCTCTAGGGAACCTTGGAGCTGGGATGCTACCACCTGCTCAATCTCCTTCCCTAAGAAAGTTTAGGAAAGGCCCTGTCACCATGCTAGGAGCATTTGACCATGCCAAAGTGAGACCAGCGTTGGAGGGTTACCAGCTCTGGCCAAAATGATTCCTGGAGATTCCCCAACCCAACCTCCCCACACACACGATATTACATGCACCATCCCTGATGAAATCTTCAGGACTGCATGTTCATCATTTCACAAAATGGAACCATGACCATGAAATGTCCATTAAAATAAATGTATCCGCAAATGGTACTCTGGCTTGGCTGTTGGTTGTGTTCCTTCTCTGAGCCGAGGGTAGGTTACATGCCTTTGACTTAGGGCACAATGCTAACCTGGAGTTCAGCTGTCACAGTTAGGCAGCAAAGTTTGGTCATCACAGGGGCCACTGTAAAGTGCGTTTGGACCACTTTCAGTGTCAGGGAGGATGGTGCATGTCTATGTGCAGGCTGCTCTAACTCTTAGATTGGTTCAAACATACTTTATGATGTCCATTATGCCAGTCAAATCTAGCTGGCCCGTGTACGAGGGTATAGCATTGTGCTCTGCAATGGGTTTACCATCAGATCATCTCTTTGGGACCATTCCCTCGCTATATGAAGCACTCTGTACTAATTAATGGGAACACATCAAATTACTAAATGGGCACTTCTGTTCTGAGCAGAACTTTCCAGATCTGTTTTGCTTCTTAATGCTAATGGTTCTGACTTGGAAGCAAGTCTGGTTCATTTCCATGAGTTTTGTTTTATGATCCATATTTCTCGGTTGACCAGGCCACACATGACATCAAAATCCTTGAACTGTGATCCTTTAACTTGTTTTGAGGCTGTCACCTCTTGTGGGGGTGTGCGGGGCGTGAGGTGAACGCAATCGTGGGAGCTGCTGAGAAATTCCTGAGGCACGGGCAGAGGCACGGGAAAGGCGGTTCAATCGAGTTATGGCCTTAACATTCATCGGGGCCTTCATTACCTCACGTGGCCCCTGATGGTTCACACAGGCACTGTGTCGCTTCTAGGCGGGACAGCCTGAAGGTCCTTGGGTTCTCATTCCTTCATGACGCCTCCTGCCCCCTCAGTAGGATTGCCTGCCAGCTGGGTTCAGGGTCCGCACTCCTGAGGGTCTCACCCCAGCTTAGTGTCCCTGATGCGGCGTCGGGATGGGCTGCTGTCCGCTGGTGGCGTGCGTGGTTGGGGCTCACCGGGCAGGATGAGGCCTCCAAGGAGCGGGGCCTCACTGGCCCATTCAAGGCCAGGGAAAGGTGATGGCCAGAGCAGGGTGGGCTCCACTTCTGGCCTGACCGGCTCCCCTCCCCTCTCCCAGCCCAGGGAGGGGCGATCCCTCTCTCTGCTGACTGAGCTCCCTCCCAGCCTGCCCAGGCTCCTCCCCTTCTTGTGTCCTTGCCAGGCCCAACTCTTGTGGGACTGGGACTGGGACTGGACTTTGCACGATCTCACTTCTACTCAGAGAGTCGCTCCAGGCTGACTACATGTTGCCTGTGCTTGGCCAGGCTTCTTCGTGCCTGGCGAACTGCTTTTGCCCCCCCCCGGAGCTCGACACCAGGCTTCCTCGCAGCCAGTCTGCAACCCCTCACAGCTGAGTCAGCCCCCCGTCCCTGTCCAAGGCAGTGGGCTGGTCACGGGGGTGACAGAGGCCCATAGATTTCTGGTTGTCTTTTAAAATATTAGGTTCAGCTGATGTAAGATACAGTCACTCCTCTTTATATGCGAATGCAGTATCTGTGAATAGGGGCAGAATTGATTTGTTCCTCATTATCTGAGCCTCTGTACTCCTTATTCACTACGCAGAGACCTTCCAAAGGCTGCAGGGTCCTTCAGAATGGAGCCTGCGACCAGTGCCGACCCCTGTAAAATGGCCAGCAGAAGCATCCATCAGCCATGTTTAAAGGGCCATGCTGGTCACAGGTGCCATTCTGAAGATCCCTGCAGCCTCCGGAAGGTGTCTGCAGGCACGTACCAGAGCGAAACTGCGCCCAGGGCACGCAATGTCATGACGTCACGACATTGTGACATCATGACAGTGCGGGGTGTGGCATCTGTCCGCCATGGCATGCAGAAGCCAAGCCCCACCGAACAGTGGCCAAGCGAAGCCATGCGCCTCTCAAGCAGCTTCCCCGGGCTGCTGCTCGGGCACTTTAAGTACTCGAGCGCAGCCGGGAGGGGAGATGCCGGTGCACCTCCTGGCTGAGGGGGGCACAGCGGCAGCTTCCTTCCCTGGGCTGCTGCTTGGGCAATTTAAGTACTCGAGCGGCGGCCCCGGGGAAGCTGCCTGAGAGGCACGTGGCTTTCCTGGGCCACTGTTTGGGCAAAACAAGGAGGCAGGGCAGAAGCCATACCCCGCAATGTCATGATATCACAACCTAAGATAATTACCCTGCACCCCCCAGAAATAACCACACAAAACCAGGGCTTGGACTAAACGTGCCACTTTATTTACTATTTACAACATTTAAGATAAAAGAACTGGCAGCTGACTAACCCAAAGCGTGCGGGACTGTGGGGAAACGGCTCTAGCTGTCTACCTCTCTGGGTGATCTGGATGATCAACAGGTGTAACACCATCTGACTCCAGACTTCAGCTCAAGCTTCAAGCTGAAGTCCATCATCACCATCCCGAAAGTCAAGGCAACATGTCCAAGACGGGCTCACCCCCAACCCACAGCCATAAGGGTAGTCATTATGAATCTGATCAGGGTACGACCCACCGCTCAACGAGCTGGAAGAGCAACTTATGAGCGGCCCAGCCGATCCCAACTGTGTTGCCTCAGAATGGATGCCGAGCAGAACCTACCTGCCTATCCCCCGCACGCTACCTGCCACATGGTGGGGGACAGCCTAGCGCTTGTCCCCAACCGCCCCACACAAAAACAGCAACCACTTCTGGATGCCCAGCTGCAAGCTCTGTAAAAATAAATCGTTCCCTGCTGGGGTTAAGTGAACACCATCCCCCCTAAAGAGTTCAGGAATGCCAATACGTATTCCTGGATGGGCAATAATTGCCCCACCATGCCCGGAGATCACGCACCCCAAGTAATCATTGAACTTTCGCTGTGCCCTATCAATCCCGGCAGGTGAGCGTGCACCCCTCCAAACCCTATGAGATAGGAAGTTAGACCACAACATGGTCGTGCCTGGGGTCATCCCTAAAATAGTGGCAATGTCATTACTGGACTGCACCCGCAACACCCAGAACGGTGTACGAGCCAGGTCATTGCCACCCAGGTGGATGACCAAGACTTGGGGCGGCGGATACTCATGCAGGTAGGCATAGAAAGTGGGGAGGAGCTGACCCCAGCGCATTCCCCGCCTACCAACCCAGCGCACAGTGGCAAAGGTACCCAGCCCAAGCTGGGTTCCAAAACTACAGGAACTGGCCCTTTTGTGGCCCCAAAAAACGATCAAGTGTTCCAGGATGAGAACAGCAACCTGCTTGGTCCCAGAGTCACCTGTCAAAACAGAAACATGATTAAGATAACTGCAAACGCATTAAGGTTCATCCCATCTGTGGATATAATCCTTAAACACCTGAGACCTCCAAAGGCCAATCCGCATTATTACATTGGGAGGCAGCCGCAGATGTGCAACCAAGGATGCTGCCCCAATCCAAAGGGAACGGAGGCCATAATCGGATAAAGGTAGACCTAAACGTACTAAGGCCCAACGAAAAATCTCCCTAAATTGGGCCAGGGTAAAAGGGGCAAGGTTAAAATGGATCAGTAGGAAACCACCAGAAGGGGGCCTAATGTCTGCCTATCTATTAATTACATTCACTGGACAAAGATCCCTTTCAGGGCAACATTGCAGTGTCACCCTCTGTCCCAGCTCCGCTGATCGGTTTTAGATTTTCTCAGATTCAAGAGAATCTGATCAACCCTGGTACTCAAATCCCCAATCTGAAGGGCATGAAACAACTTGTCATTTACTGACCCAGCACTTTGCTAGGCCTGAATGCCCCGAAGAACATTATGGCTCAGGCTGCCCAAAAAAGAGCTGCCTCATAAGGGGAATCACATATTAGTTCGAACTGTCCCCTTAGGCCCCTGAGAATAGCTACCGTTATAAGCCTACGATGATCGGGTACTGGTGAGTTTTGTCTCCTGAAGCCTTCCAGCATCTTCTTAATGTGAAAATCCACCCCTAGATCAGGCTACCTGTGCGACTTAGCCCAAAATGAAAGGGCGGCAACATAAACGGCTACAGAACGAGGTGCCAGGCCTCTGTCCTGAAGGAAAAGTAAGAACCTAATAACATGTTCCACCAGAACAGGTCCAACCTTTGGCAAATTCTCAATCTCCCTGAAGTCAAAGAACTCATAGACCTTAGCCTTGTAACTTGACCTGGTGGATGGAGCTAATGCTGACCAGATTACTTTACAGGCCTGATGGAACCAAGGTTCCACAGGCCCGGAGGCATGGGGTCGGGGTCCTCCCTGGCCACAGGTGCCACTTGCCGAATGTTGTCCTCCTGAAAATGAGAGAGAGAGAGACGGCACATTCTGCAAGCCTGGGATGTGCTTCACTACAAACAAAGTGTTGCTGCAAAGACACTGCAACACAAAAACCATTACGAGCCTCATTACCCAAGGGGACTTGGATGTCTGCTGATTCAACACACTCACAACAGCCTGGTTGTCTCACCAAAAGTGAACAGTGCTGTTAGAGAATACCTCAGCCCAAATATGGGCGACCACTATAATTGGAAATTATTCCAGAAATGTTAAATCAGCAGTCAACCCCCTGGCAGACCAGTCGGCCAGCCAGGGGGCCACACACCAGCGTCCCCTAAAATAAATGCCAAAACCAAAACCACCAACTACATCAGAGTGAACTTGAAGTTCTGCCTCCAGCAGTTGAAGCAAACGCCAAAAGTACACTCTGTTAAAATGTGCCAGGAACTCCTGCCAAACGCGCAATTCTGCGCGCATACCAGCAGAGACCTTCAAGTGGTGGTGAGGGTGTTTGAGGCCTTTCATGCCATCGCAAAGGCGATGCAGGAAGGCCCGACCTGGAGCGACCACCCAACAAGCAAAATTAAGGTGCCCCACCAAGACCTGTAATTCATGCAGGGTCATTCTGAGGGAACCCAGAGTTTGTTCAATAAGTTCCCTCAGTTTTGCCAGCTTGCTGTCTGGCAACCTACTACATTCCCTGACAAGAGTCCAATTAGACTCCCAGGAAGGTTAACTTGGAAGCTGGGCCTTTGGTCTTGGCATGCATTAAAGGCACGCCAAGCTCCAAACAAAGGGCGTTGAAAACATCCAAAAGGTGCTGGCAATGCCCAGACCCGGCCTCACCCATAAATAAAAAATCATCCAGGTAATGGGCTGTGGTGTACAGCCCTCCCCTAGCCCGGAGAGCCCATTCGAGAAAACAAGAAAATTTCTCGAATGCAGAGCAACTCACTGAGCAACCCATCAGTAAATTTCTGTCAACAAAGAATCCACCATCAAATGTGAACCCCAAGAGACAAAAGTCCCTGGAGTGCACCAGCAACAACCTGAAGGCTGACTCGATGTCAGCCTTGGCCATAAGAGCACCATTGCCACAAGAGCACAGGATAGCTATGGCCTCATCCAGCGAGGTATAGCGCACTGAACAAAGATGATGGGGAATTCCTAAGTTAACAGAGTTACCGTGAGGAAAGGACAGATGATGAATTATTCTAAACTCACCTGGTGCCTTTTTAGGCACTATTCCTAAAGGTGAGACTTGTAAGTTGGGCAGGGGTGGGGACGAGAAAGGTCCCAAAACCCTCCCTGCCCAGACTTCCTTTGAAATTTTTCTACGCACAACCTCCTCCAGGCCCTCAACAGACCAGAGGTTTGCGCCCTGGTGAGGGCAGAGGGGGTAGGTGCAGGAATCCTAAATCCCTCAGTAAACCCTTCAGCCAAATAAGCAGTGGATTCCCGATCCAGATACTGCTGGAGAAGGGCCAGAAGGGGTTCTAATTTAATCGGTGTTGGCCCCCTTGGCAGGAGGCCATTGGGCCTGCCGGCCACCTCCTCTGTGGGCCCCTCCCCAAAAGCGCCCCCTACCCCTGAAAGAGGTGAGCCTGGGGCAGCCCGAGACTGCATGCTTGGCCCCACAAAGCACGCAGGCATGTGAAAAGGGGCTGGATGTCCTCCCACATTTACCTGTGGAATTGAACTTGTAGCAAGTCCCAGGAGTGGAGGTATTGAAAGAGCTAGGCAGTGCCTTGCCCTGTGTGGTGGCATTTCAAGCAATAATGTGACCGCTCTCAAAGCGGTGACCCCCGAGAGCCCTGGATGGGACAACCATCTGCGTCCAAAGCTCCCAGCGGGGAATGCACTAATCTAGCACTGGGTCATGTGCCAATCTAAGTCGAAAATGCTGGTCATAGTTCAGCCATGCAGGACCAGCATGCTCTCTGAATGCTCTATGGATTGTATCCATATACTTAGTCAGTGCCGTTGCCTTCCCAGGTTGGACTTGCAAAAGCACCGTCATGTATATGGCATACCCATATAACCCGTTGGTGAAGTTTTTATCTATTTTTCTTTTCTTCATTGCTTCCTCATCTCTGACTGGATCTCTGACCCTGGGAATTGGGTTGGGCTCAGCTTGCAATAGACTGAACATGTCCACATATTCCCCCCTCTATATTTTCTCTTTTAATGATAGGGCCAAATGCCCTCCTAAAGGGAGAGCTATGGACCCATAGGAAAAGACTGGAGGAAGCTCAACTGAAGTCCCTTGCTGCAGCATTGTCAGGTATGGAAAAAGAGGGCCCCAATATCCTAAGGCAGGTAGTGGCCCAATTGCCTGTGAAGGCACAGTTGCTGGT
This sequence comes from Lerista edwardsae, assembly GCA_029204185.1. Classification (NCBI taxonomy): domain Eukaryota; kingdom Metazoa; phylum Chordata; class Lepidosauria; order Squamata; family Scincidae; genus Lerista; species Lerista edwardsae. The sequence continues at coordinate 4,395 of JAJKFI010032720.1, read as the reverse complement.
GGCTGCCAAGGGGAAACAGCGGTACTACTACCCAGAACCAAGCCAGAAGCAGTATACCCAGGCTGGGACCAAGGTCCAGCCCTGGAGTATGCACCTGCCATTGCTCCACGTGAACTGTCCCAACCCAGGGCCCAATAATTATAGGGGGAATCCTTCAGAATCGTGGGAACTCAAGCCCCTTCCCTTTCATCCCATACCACTGCATATGAGAATGTTTCGCTGGAAATGACCTCACCTGAAGCCAACTGTTCAGAACCAGCCAATGAAATGTTGGTAGCCCCCTCTGATACCATGGAGCTGGACTCCAGCACCACTTCCTGTGAAACAGCTGACTGACTTGGAGGTTGCAACTCGTGGCCAGCGGTGGCATCCAGAACTGCCCTGGAAGAAATGGGGTGGTTCATCTTGGCCCCACTCCCTGGGCAAATAGAACAGCATAGAGGGGTACTAATATCAGACACTTCACCCCTGTCACCCAAGCCCGCCAAGCAGGTAGCCTTCTCCTTCTCCAAAGCATCAACCCTGGCTAAGAGAACCCTAAAATTCTCCCATGTGAACTCCTCCTTGTCAGAGGATGATGAATTAGCCGCTGGGGCAGATGAAGGGCGCTTTGAAGCTTTACCCCACCCGACTTCTGCCCCTTTTTAGGCATTGTGAAGTGAAAGGGTTTTCAATGGGTGTAATGAAAAAAGATGGGGGGGGGAGCTAGCAGGGTGAAAGCAAACTACCCTTGCAGTGTAATATAATTTGAAATGCTACCCCATAGATGTAAACACTTCCCTGTGGAAATAATTGTGGTGTACTTGATTTTCACCAAAGAATATGTCACCCAGATGGGCGAGCAGGAGCAGCAGAGCTTGCCCTTGTTATCCCATGATGCTCTGATCCCGTCAGCAACAAGGTGTCAGGTCCAGCATGAAATATCTCCAGCTGTGCAGGAGAAGATGGCCAGACTACACCAAAAACATTTTCCTGGCTGCTCAGTAACAGGACTCAGCAGAGAGCAGAACAAAAAGGCACTCACGCAGAAAGCCCAGTAAGTAAGAGAACAGCTAGGCCAAGCCCACACTCAGGTGGCCATGGCTAGCTGGGCACTCTCAGTGTCCTAAAAGACTTGGAGAAAGGCGGGGCTAACTGGGCCTTAGTGAAAGCCTGGAGTTGCACAAAGTGAGGCCACAACAGGCCCTGCCCCATGAAGCTGAACAGTAGTGGCCCTCCGCAAATGATGTGGGTCCCCCAACACCCCCCAAAAAACCTCAGTGGGGCAGGGGCAAAGAAAAAGGTAGCAGCGAACCCAAAGAACTCAGCGGGAGCCGCGGAACAAAGTCACGACTCTCCGCAACGTCTGGGAGCCCCGGGACTTTCCCTCCAGGCCATGCGCCTAAAGGAAAGACAACACGGGCTAATTAGCCCTTAAAAAACACAGCGAGGCCCTCAGAAACAACTGAAGACCCTGCAAACACTCTCCAAGCCTCAGCTGCGGTGGAGAAAACAGGTGTGGGCTAAAAATAGCCCAAACGAGCACTGCGGAGGCAGTGGGACCTAGCGCAGCTCTCCGCAACGTCCGGGAGCCCCTGGACTTTCCCTCCAGGAAAGACAAATTGTTGTCCAAGCAGATGGTGGGGCTTTCGCAGTCTTCCTTCCTGCCTCACTTCAAGGCATTGTAATACAGTGTGCCCTTTCCTGCCATTCTTCCATTCTTTTTCAAGTATCCCCAAAGGCCCAGGCAAGTGCCCCTGGGATACATGTACCCCATGTTGGGAGCCACTGGTATAAAGCATGACCAGGACAAGGACATGACCAGGATAAGGGCCACCGTAAAGCTCATTTTGACCACTCTCAGAGTCAGAGAGCATGGTGCACGCCTGTGTGCTGGCCTCCCTGAGTCCGAGAGTGGTCCAAACATACTTTACAGTGTCCCTTGTGCTGGCCAAACTTTGCTGGCTTAACTGTGCTGGTCTAACTCCAGGTTGGGATTTCGCTCTCAGTTTTTGTCAGGCATTGGTGAATGCTGGTGTGTCATCCCAACTGCATCATGTCTCCTTCTTGGAATCTGCTGAGGGGTGGTTCACAACGTGAGCAGCACGACACTCTGGGGCATGGCAGGCAGAGCGCGGGGTGAAAATAACACACATGAGATAACCACACACCTACCCTGGCCTCTTTACTGCCATTTGCAGGTGCCATTTGGCCTCCAAACCAAGTGGCCGGTTAAGTTCGCATGTGGCACATTTCATGTCATCGCAACTTACTTCTGAGTTGGGGCAGCACAAAAGCATTGCAACCCTAGCCATTTAGGAAAGTGCTGCTCTCGGGGCTTGGACTTAGTAGCCCAAGCATAGGAACTGTGTGATCAACCCAAGATCTTTTATTCATGTTGGTTGTTGCTTTTCACAAAAAAAATGTGGTTGTTCACCAAACTTTTTTCATTCTCATCACAAAACCAGAATTTCCCATCATCTATATACTATACTAGCTTTTTGTTACCCGGCGTTGCCCGGGTAACAAAATGATCTTCCAGAGTTTATGAGTTTTGCACCCTTTCTTGCCCTCCATGCTGATGGGGGCCGAACCCAGACTCCAACCACGTCAGGAGCGTCGCCGCTCATCTCAGTGTCCCTGGAAACTACGGTTCCGACACAGATTTTGGCCATTTGGGACTGTTTTCATGTGGGCCCCCCTGAATACCGCACCCCCAGGGCACTGGGGGGGGCCTGACCCCCACAGTGTTTGTCGCCAGGCCGCAAGGCACGTGCTTGCCGAGTCTAGTGCCAATCGCTCCAGGCGTTCCAGCATGGCATGGCAGACATCTTGTTTCGCACCCCTTCCCACCCCCCCATGTTGAGGGGGGGGCTGAACTCAAACTCCCACAACGTTGGGAGCGTCGCCAGTCGCCTCAGCAACCCCGGAAACTACGGTTCTGACGCTGATTTTGTCCATTTTTGACCATTCTCATATGGGGCCCCCCACGCACTCCCACCCCTGGGGGCACTAAGGGGGCCTGACCCCCGCAGTGTTTGTCACCAGGCCGCAAGGCACGCGCGTGCCGAGTCTGGCTCCAATCACTCCAGGCATCGCAGTGGGGCATGGCAGACATCTTGTTTCGCACCCCTTCTCACCCCCTATGCCAAGTGGGGGCCAAACCCGGACTCCAACCATGTCGGGAGCATCGCCGCTTGTGTCAGCGACCCCGGAAACTACGGACTCGATGCTGATTTCAGCCGTTTCTGGCCGTCTTCATGTGGGGCCCCCTGCACACCCCCACTCCCTGGGCGCTGGGGGGGCCTGATCCCCACAGTGTTTGTCACCAGGCCGCAAGGCACGGGCGTGCCGAGTCTGGCACCAATCGCTCCAGGTGTCACAGTGGGGCATGGCGGACGTCTTGTTTTGCACCCCTTCCCACCCCCCACGTTGAGGGGGGCCAAACCAGAACTCCCATGGCGTTGGGAGTGTTGCCGCTCGCCTCGGCAACACCGTAAACTACGGATCCAACGCCGATTTTGTCTGTTTTTGACCGTTCTCACGCGGGGGCCCTCACGCACCCCCACCCCTGGAGGCCCCAAGGGGGCCTGACCCCTGCAGTGTTTGTCACCAGGCCGCAAGGCACGCACATGCCGAGTTTGGTGCTAATTACTCCAGGCGTTCCAGCAGGGCATGGTGGATGCAGCATTTTGCACCCCTTCTTGCCCCCCACACCAAGGGGGGGACTGAACCTGGACTCCCACGGTGTCGGGAGCGTGACCGCTCGCCCCGGCGACCCCAGAAACTACAGATTCGACACCGATTGCAGCCATTTTTGACTGTTTTCACGCGGGGACCCCCCTGTACCCCCACCCCCAGGGTGGGGCGACCCCGGAAACTATGTCTCGGTGACCCCAGAAACTACGGACTCGACACTGATTTCGGCCATTTTTAGCCATCTTCACGAGGGGAACCCTGCATACCCCTGCCCCCAGGGGCGTGGGGGGGTGTTTGACCCCCACAGTGTTTGTCGCCAGGCTGCAAGGTGTATGCATGCCAAGTTTCATGCCAATCGGTCCAGGCGTTCCAGCAGGGCATGGCGGACGTTTTGTTTCGCACCCCTTCTTGCCCCCCATGTCAAGGGGGGGCTGAACCTGGACTCCACTGGTGTCGGGAGTGTCGCCGCTCATCTCGGCAACCCCGGAAACTACGGACTCGACACCAATTTCGGCCATTTTCAGCCGTCTTCATGTGGGGACCCCCGTGTACCCCCACCCCCGGGGGCGCTAGGGGGGCCCGATCCCCGCAGTGTTTGTCACCAGGCTGCAAGGTGTATGCATGCCAAGTTTCGTGCCGATCGCTCCAGGCGTTGCAGAGCCTATGCGAAACATACATACATACATACATACATACATACATACATACATACATACA
>JAJKFI010032719.1:0-16858 GCA_029204185.1 Lerista edwardsae | reverse complement strand
ACATACATACATACATACATACATACATACATACATACATACATACATACATACATACATACATACCCATGCTCTTCTTTATATATATATAGATATTTTACAGGTTCTCCACTTTTGTTCTACAAAGTTTCCCCACTGTTGGCCTAGAGCAAAAGCTTCATCGCTCACAGCACTGCAGTGGGAGCCATCTCATACAGCAATACCTAGCTGCTTTCATGGGGAAGCCTCTCATCCATTAGAGCAGAAGTCTCCAGATCCCAGCCCAAGGTCCAATCTGACCCTCCCAGAAGATTTTTATCCAGCCTATGGCAGGTCATTGGGCCAGCCCACAGCAAGCTGCAGAGGGAGATAGAGTGCAACCTCAGTATCCACTGGGATTCTCTTCCACAGATACTGGGGTCACCATTTAAATGCCCTTATGTATAGGATGAGGCCCTCATGCTGAAAAGCTTGGAAACCCCTGCATAGAGACCTGTTCCTGGCTTGTAGTCATCTAGCTCGTAGCTGCCTGCAGCTTGGAGATGGGCCAGCAGTTCAGTGGAATAGCCAGATTTTACACTCAATAACAAATGGCTCAGACTGATCAGCAAGGCAAGAAGCAGAGGTTACATCAGTCTAGATGGGACCTTATTGGCCTTTCTTATGACAGGTTCCAGTTAGGATGTGTAGTACTTTATTGTAACTTCTAGGCATCTTCTGAGATGGTGCTGTAGAGCAGTGGACATTTGGCCAGCAGTTTGCCCTGCAGTTCAGCTCTGAAATATGTTTTTTACATAGCGGGTAATTAATCTGAGGAACTCCATGCCACAAGGGGTGGTGATGGCATCTGGCCTAGGTGACTTTCAAAGGGGACTAGAGAGATTTCTGGAAGAAAAGTCCATTGCAGGCTACATGATGGGTACTTCAACCTCCATACTTTAGAAGTAAGCTACCTCATAATGCCAGATGCAGGAGAGTGGAAACAAGATGCAGATATCTAGTAGTCTTGTGCGCTCCCTGTGCCATTTGGTGGGCCACTATGAGATACAGGAAGCTGGACTGGATGGGCCTTTAACCTGATTCTCTTGGGCTCTTCTTATGTTCTTATGGTACTGGAGAAATGCCTGAAGTCATATGATGTCATATGATGCCTATGACTAACTGAAAGGCAGGTAGAAAGCCCTCAGGATAGCACAAGCAACAGAGAAGGAACACAAGCAATAGCCAAAGGAGTCTAGTTTGCTGAGACATTTATTTTAATGGGCATTTCATGGCCATGGTTCTATTTCATGGGATAATGAATCTGATCATGGAAATGGAAACGCAATTCATGGGAAGGGGCATGGATCCAAGAGGCTCAGGGGTGCACCTCATCCTCAAGATTTTAGAGTTGTCTCCATCCACACTACATATCGTCGTTGCAATAATCCCGATCAGAACAGCAGGTGAATATAAACCGGAATCCAGTCTCAAAATCTATCCCTTCCCAGCCACAAATTTTATCTGTCCTACGACATCTTCTCCGTTTTTCTACCCATCGACCATCTAGTTTTGGGGAGAGAAGAGACATCTTTGAGTTACAGTTAATATTTGCTAGTGAAAAGTCCAGCATGATGATACTTTTCCCTCCGGCTTTCTCTCCTTTTCATCCAATCCCAGCTCACTCCCCGCATGGCAATGAAGTGGTGATCATGCAGCTGCTGTACCCTGTGGCAGCGTTTTTGTTTTGGGGAGTTTCTAAGAAGACAAACTAAGGCGTTTGGCTCTTGCCCCAGCCAAAGGTCGAAATCCCACCCTTGATGTTGCGCCAACGCAACCTCGTTCCATTGGCACTACATCACAAGTGCCGACGTGGGGGCGCCGAGTGGCACCCCTGAGTCAGCGTTACAGTGCTCGAGCGCCGATGCGGAGCCACTCATGCTCCAGCCAAACTTGCCAGCCCAGAGCGGGGGCATGCCAGACCAGGGACTGGGTGGGGCAAGGATGCAGATCAGTAATGGCATCGAAATGATTTAGCAACAGGTACTCACTTTTGATTAGCATTTGTGTAGAGGCCCGCCCACCGGAAGTGAGGTCATAGCCAGAACCCAAGAACCGCCCCCAGGAACCGCCGCATCTTCTCAGTAGGCCGTGCGGTGGCCCGGGAGTAGGCCCTGGAGTCCCGGGCGACCGATTCCCCCCCCCCCAGGAACCACCGCACATCCTCAGGAGGGAGTCCCACGCAGCCTACCTGCTCACGCTGCTGCTGCCGTCGGTCTCCCTCACTCCGCTGCCTGCCTGCCTGGCTCTGAGAACATGCAGGCAACTGAAATATGCAGGCAATTCAAACATTGCAGGGGGAAGAGCAGAGTGCCAACGGAGTCGACGGGTGGGCAGGCGAATGGGCGGGACCAGCCCTAATCCTAGGAACGGGTACTCACGTACCCCCATGTACCCGCTACATGACATGTCTGATGCAGATGTTAGGCCACATTCAAGGCCCCGTTGGGAGGCCAGGCAGCCCTGATTCTCTATGCAGGGGATGGATAGAGTGGGTAGAGGGATGTTCTTTCCCTCACAAGTAACAGTGTGTATTTAGGATGTGGAACTCTTTGCCACAGGATGTGGTGATGCCATCTAGCCTAGATGCTTTAAAAAGGGGATTTTACAAATTTCTAGAAGAAAAGTCCATCACAGTTTACAAGCTGTGATGACTGTGTGCAACCTCCTGATTTCAGAAGTTGGCTACTACAGAATGCCAGGGAGTGGCAACAGGATGCACGTATCTTATTGTCTTGTGTGCTCCCTGAGGCATCTGGTGGGCCACTGTGAGGAACAGGAAGCTTTGGCCTGATCCAGCAGGGCTCTTCTTGTGTTCTTATGTTCAGTGGGGCTCACTCCCAGGAAAGTGTAGATAGGATTGGAAATAAGTTCCATTCTAGTCAATGAGGCTTAATCCCAGGTACATGTGGATACGTTTGCAGCCTCAGACTGATTTGGTGGCCTTGACTAACAGCCTGAATTTTTCAGCAAAGCAGCTGAGCTGGGGACATTTTCAAAAAATTTGTTCATAGAACCTCATCCCCTGTTCTCCAGTATCAAGTCAAACAAGTTCTGAAAGGAACTTTGAGTCCAGCTCGTGAGGTTCAACCATCTTAGACTGTCAGAATGCCCTCAGGAAGGAGTCCTGCGGCACCTGAAAGGTAAACACATCCATTCTGAGGTAAATGTTCTTTGGGCGGATGCAGTTTGTCACACAGGAGTGAAAAGGGAGGGGCCTGACAAAATTCTCACTTCTCCACAACTATGGCCAGCGACCCTGAACTCCATTGGTGCTGGTCACAATATGGCCTCTGAAAGAGAGCAATTCATAAGAAAGGATGCAGCTGAGAAGTATTCCTTACCTTCATCGTATAGTGTATTAACTACGCAAGGCCCTTTCGTAGCTACGCAATATGAGTCTATAGGGTCGCATTCCGATTCTCGATCCCTCGTGGTTTTGCACCGTTTGCACTTTAAGGCCTGTACTACAGAAGAAACAGATTTCTTTACCCCCTGCCAAGACAGCCCTTGTTTGGACAACAAACAGGAGAAGGTCATTTATTAGTAGGGCCAATGAGGATGTAAGCAGTATGGGGTGCCTTTTCAATTGTCAAAAAACTGATGATGTGCCTTGACAATTTTATTGCCTTCTCAGCAGAGGCGTAGGGAGGGTGCCATGGGGAGACGTGAGCACAGTGGCTTGGCGCAACAGCGCAGAAAAACCCATGCACTTTTCGGGGGCCCCACCGTCCCTTCCGCCTGGATTGCTCCTAACTGGATTGATTCTGGGTGTGGGGAGATATGGCTGGGCAATGGAGGGAGGGGCGGCAGCACTGGGGAGCACAGTGATGTCGCCCCACCCCCAATGCACTGTGAGCAGAGTTCTCACAGTGAGAACTCTGCTTCTCAGAGCATAAACCAACCAACATTCTGCTTCTCAGAGCGTAAACCAACCCAGCACTGGATTGGCAAGGCTGGCTGGCCAGTGTCAAATCCAATGCTGGGTTGTGGAGGCTGGAGCATCCCCGTGGGAAGGGCACATCTGGGAAGGGAGACTTCAGCCTCCCCAATACAGGTGCAGATTTGAGGAGACTAGGTGGCCTGAATCAGGGCTGTGCGGTCTCCCGGACGGGCTTAGGAGCCTGCCCACGTCCTGCCCAAAACCTCCCTCCCCTGCCAATCTGGACACAGAGCCTCCCTCATGCCACAGGAGCTGGTGATGGCATCGGCCGATGCAAGGCTTGGCACGGGCACAACAGGGGTCCCGATCAAAGCGACAATGCACTAGGATTGCACTGCCTATGAGCCATGAGATGAAAAAGGTTGAAAATTGCTGACCTAGACAAAGGCAGTTCGCTCACAAGGGCTCATGTTTTTGCAAGCAACTGAAAGGGCTGCTCACAAAGGCTTCAGGGTAAACATTGACCAGCCACTGGTGTCAAACTCTCTTCACCCCCTTTTCACATTTGGGCAGTGATGGGGCTCAGGAATGAAGATGCACCCAGCATCATCCAGCATCAGGAGGTGATAATTAATTGTCTTATGATTCTCTGCTTTTTCCAAATGAAGAAACATGTTCTGAGAAAAATACCTTGAATGGCAGGTCTAGGGTCTGCCAACTGTGTGTGTGTGTGTGTGTGTGTGTGTGTGTGTGTGTGTGTGTGTGTTCTGATATTTTACTCAAATACCAAGGAGCTATTGCAAGAGGGTAGGGCACTAGGGGTGAAGGTATTATGCAAGGGGGGCAGAGACAAAGTTTCCTATTAGTATGTTTTGGTAATTGTTGTGGACATTGAGGCATCTCTTCCAAAGCAGATCTTCATCCCTGGCCTGCATCATCTCTTTCCCAAGAGATTCACTTCCAGGACTAAAGTCCTGTGTGAACCAAATACACAAGGGCAGAAACTTGTACTGCCCTCCCCCATTCTCTCTGCCAAGACATATTTTGGAAGTTGGTCACTTCCAAAAGGTAATACTGCTCTTTTGAGTAGATGGGACTTACCTTCTGTGATGACGGCAAGGAAAACACAGGCCACAAGCAACCAAGTCTGCATCATTCGGAGTCCCCGAGTCTCCTCTCTCCAGTGTGGTCCCATTGAATGACCTTTGCGCATGGAGAGCAAGTCTGACTCTTCCAGGTGGACCACCTGGGTTTTAGTTGGCAGCCAGGCAGGCTGTCACTTCAGTAGGCTCTGGCAGGGCTTCCAAGCAGACACTGAACCTGCCCAAAACAACAAATGAATCAAGCGAGGCTAAAGCAGTCATATGAGTCCAGATGGGATGTTATTGGCTCCTCAGGCCACCTGATCCTTCTGGTTGAAAAGCTGCAGTAACGCTTCAGCTAGCTGCTCCACAACAGCAGGGATGTGGCTAAGGAATGAGCCTTGCTTGCAAGCTTCCTTGGTTTTTCAGGAAGTATGGTGAACCTTAAGTTCACTGAAGGGACCACCAAATCCTATGGCTCCAGGCAGTGGTGGGATTCAAATAAATTAACAACCGGTTCTATGATGTCATAGCTGGAGCCAAAAAAAAACCAAAGCCAGCCACGGTAAGCGAGTGGGCGGGGCCTGGCCATTTAACAACCAGTTCTATAGAACCTGGGCGAACCCCCTGAATCCCACCACTGGCTCCAGGCCCCTGTAGGAGCAGCGGTACCAAAATGGTGGTCGTCATTTGATATATATGTCATATAGATGGTATATAATGCCTGTTAAATTGGCAAAAATGTATAAAAATATGTGACTAGATGCTGAAAGTGTAAGAAACAAGAAGGTACTTCTTTGCCAGCAACAAAATTTTTGGCCAGAGGTACACACATTCCACTGGTGATAGGGTGATAGAGCCCCTGTCCAAAGGGAGAGGGGAGGGGTGAAACAGAATGGGAGAACTGGAGTGGGCCCAGGTGTAACCGGCTTCCTGATGCGGAGGCCAGGTCTACATGCCCATGCAGCATCAGTGGCTCAATACAGTAATGCAGAAAACCAAATGCACTCTTAAGTCTCCCAAAAATCTTTTAATATAGAAAATCATTGCAGGACATTAACATCATCATACTCAGTGGCCAGTGTGTACCAAAACAGGTGTTCCTGAGCTCCTAGTTCCTTCATGGTAAGCAGATCCACAAGCCAAAGTGATGCTGCGGCAGGCCAGTTTCCTTCCAGACGTGACTCTGTGTAAAGAAGTGTCAGATATGCCTTCCTGGGCCTGGTGCGTATGACTTGTGGCAGTAGCTGCCGCCATGTGCCCCTGGTAGCACTTACAGCACCCCACGCTGCCAGCGAGTCTGGATGAGATCAGAAAATGAAATATCCCAGGAAGTTTCTGGGTCCCAACTTTGGCTCCTGGGCCCCCTTTCTGATCCTGGGCCCAAGTACAAAATACCCCCTTTAACCCTCTCCTGGGCCCTGAGTGGAGCTGCCTCTGAAGATAGTCTGGAAACTGCAGGTAGTGCAGAACGTGGCTGCAGTGTGGTTGCTGGGGCTCACCGGTTCAGTTTAGTCGGGCCATTATATTACTTCAACGACTGCACCGGCTGCTTGTTCATTTCCGCGCTGAATTCAAAGTGCAAGTTTTGATTTTAAAGCCTTTTACTGCTCAGGTCCAGGATATCTGAGGGACCACCTTCTTCCATGTTAACCTTCCTGGCCCCTTAGGTGATCAGAGGGGGCCCTCTAACTGTGCCACCACCAGCAGAGCAAGGGAGATGATCACACAAAATGGGGCCTTCTTGGTGGTACCTGCCCCTCTACAGAATTCCTTTTGGAATCAAGAACAGCTCCTTCTCTGGAGTCTGGAGTCTTTGAGACTTTTTTAATTTATGGAAGCTTTTAGTTGCTGATATTGTAATTGCAGTACTGCACTGATTTTACTTTTGAGCTGGTCTCTGTAATAAAGTTGTAACTAAAAGTTTTAACGAATTGCTGACATGGGAGGGAGGGGGCTGGCGCTGTTTACAAAATTTTAATCGTGGTCCGATTGAGCATATTCCGTGCTATTGTTTTAATTTTTTTCATGGCTTACTTGTTTGTATAATGTTTTAGCATTTATTCATTATTTGACTGGTTTTTTCTGAGCTCCAGCATGTAGCTGGGTGCTCGTCATTGGCTTGTCCCCTTGAAAGCCCCCTAGCCCGTGGGGTTTCAGCGTCAGGATTTGGCTGGGACATGGAAATTCTTAGAAGTTGTGGGTATGCTTCCCTTATGGCCATGTGTGACACTGAGTCCCCATTTCACCTGCTCCTCATCCACCCAGACAACTTCTGCCTGCTGGGCTTCTCCTTTGAGAGGCAATTCTGTGTGGATAGGTCCCTCCCAAAGGGTTGTACACAGTGGTGTCATCTACTCTCGCGGAGACGGAACGCTGGGTGGGACGTACGTTTGATTGGCAGCCCAGTCCGTGCTGTTCCACCGCCTTCCCCCGCCACGTGGGCTGCCCTCGGTCGCCGCACCCCACCGCTGCTCACCCAGCTCCATGATGGACGCAGGGGGGGACAGGTGGGGGCGAGCAGGAAGGATGACGGAAGTGAACGGGCAGGCAGCCAATCAAATGTAAGTCCTGCCCAGCGTTCCATCTCCATGAGAGTAGATGACAGCACTGGTTATACAGCTTCCTGTGCAGTTTTTGAAAGCTTCAGCTTGATGCGGGAATGAGCCATCAGGGAAAGATCTGGGCTGGTCTTCACTGCCCATTATCTGGATGACTTTTTCAGGGATAATATACTGTACTAGAGAAATAACCAGGCTTCACTGAATCATTTCCAACCATGAGCAGAGAGAAACATTACTCAGCCTTCTCCAGCTTCCCCCTCCAATTGAGGAAAGGCCCTGTCACCATGAGTGGTGCACGGAACATTCAACCATGCCAAAGTGAGACCAGAGTTGGAGGGTTACCAACTCTGGCCAAAGTGTTTCCTGGAGATCCCCCCACATGCACACTATATAACATGCACTATCCCTGTTGAAACCTTCAGGATTGCATTTCACCTAGGGAGTGATGCTGAGTCTCGGGGACTCCAGGCCACTCAGGGGGGTTGATTGGCACCCATACAGCACCTCCCTTGCATTGTCCAAAGCTGGCCGGCGCAAGGGTGGTGCACTGACAGCGCGCCCCGGGGATTGGAGGGAGGGAGGGAGGCAGGGCAGGACTTGGGTGGGTCTCAGATTCAGCCGTATGGCCAAATATGAGGCCCATTCGAGAGGCCACGTGGCCCCAATTCGGGCTCTTTAGTGGGTGCAGATCCAAGGAGCTAATAACGCACGCTCCCTTGCCGCGGGAGGCTCCAGTCTCCCCCAACCCAGCGTCTGATATGGTGCTGGCCGGCCGGCTTTGCCATTCCAGCACTGGGTTGGATTGCGCCGTGTGGGTCATTTTAACTTTTCTTTGAGTGACTGTAACATCTCTCTCCATACAAGTTTCAGGTCATTTGGGGGAGCCATTTTTAAAAAATAATCTCTACATTATTAATCGCCGCGCCAGCAGGTCGATGGGGGAAAATAACACTCTATAGGGACCCACCTAGTTTTTCAAGAACTTTAAAAAAAAAAAGTCTTACCTTACCAGCTGCTCAAGCCTCTGTTTTTATCCTTTTGACTGTGGTGGTGGGAGAACCACCTTCTGGAGCATTTCTTGAGTTCTACATATTGGATCAGGAGGACCATTATGGTGGCTGTGTGTTCCCTTTTGCCTGGCCTTTGATAAGATCCAAGTCTCATTTTTCTACTCACAAGGAAACAAGCATGTGCGGCTCAGTTTCACTTTCCATAGGGCTCAATACATTATTCCTTGTCAGCAACCAGCTTGTCAATTTCAGTTCAGCAACCCATCAAAAATTGAGGTGTGACCCACTGGGGGTCTTGCCCACTGTTTGGGAAACAGTGTCCTAGGATAGTATTTTGAAAAGAACTGGCAAGAACTGAAATGGGTTTACCATCAGATCTTCTGTATGGACCCTTTGCCCTTGCTACATGAAGCACTATGTACAAATTAATGGGAACACATCAAATTACTGAACAGTCACTTCTGTTCTGAGCAGAACCTGCCGGATTTGTTTTGCTTTGTAATGCTAATGGTTCTGACTTGGAAGCAAGTCTGGTTCTTTTCCATGAGGTCTGTTTTATGATCCATATTTCTTGGTTGACCAAGCCACACATGACATCAAAAGTTCAGTGTGATCCTTGAAATTGTTTGGAGGCACATAGATTTTTGGTTGTTATTTTTAAATCAGGTTCAGCTGATATAAGATACAGTCAGTCCTCTTTATATGCAAATGCATTATCTGTGAATAGGGGCAGAATTCCTTCTTCCCTTGTTATCCGCACCTCTGTCTTCAATATTCACTATGCAGAGACCTTCCAAAGGCTGCAGGGACCTTCAGAATGAAGCCTGTGACCAGACCAGACCTCTACCGGCCATGCTTAAGGGGTCTATGCTAGTCACAGGAGCCGTTCTCATAATTCCTGCAGACTCTGGAAGGTCTCTGTGGCATTCTGATATCTTTTAGCACTTCCTGCTGAACTCTGCTGGCTTCCTGAGGGTCTCTGCTGGATTCTTCTGATGCCAGATAAGGTAACCCCTGACCCACATTGTTCCCATAGGCTCAATATTTGTTATCTGCAAATTTGCTCTCTGCAAGGATTTCCAGGAACCTAACCCTAACAGATAATGAAGACTGACTATATAAGTCCTAATTCGGGAGCTGCATTCCACTGACTTTGGTATTTATTTCTGACTAGCTTTTTGTTACCCGGCGTTGCCCGGGTAAGAAAATGATCTTCCAGAGTTTATGAGTTTTGCACCCCTTCTCGCCCCCCACGCCGACGGGAGCCGAACCCGGACGCCAACTGCGTCGGGAGCATCACCGGTCGCTGAGGCGACCCTGGAAACTACGGACTCGATGCCAATGTTGCCCGTTTTTGGCCGTCTTCACTTCAGGCCCCCTGCGCCGGGGGCGCTGGGGGGTCGTGACCCCCGCAATATTTGTCGCCAGGCCACAAGGCACGTACATGCCAGGTTTGGTGTGCATCGCTCCAGGCGTTCCAGCACGGCATGGCGGACATTGTATTTTGCACCCCTTCTTGCCCCCCACACCGAGGGGGGCTTGAACCCGGACTCCAACTATGTTGGGAGTGTCACCGCTCGTCTCGGCGGCCCCGGAAACTACAGACCCAACGCCGCTTCCGGCCGCGTCTGACCATTTTCACGCAGAGACCCCCACGGACCCCCACCCCCGGGGGCACTAAGGGGGTCTGACCCCTGCAGTGTGTGTCACCAGGTTGCAAGGTGTATGCGTGCGAGGTTTCATGTCGTTCGGTCCAGGCGTGGCAGCAGGGCATGGTGGATTTGTGTTTCTCAGCCCTTCCTGCCCCCTATACCAAGGGGGGGGGGTGAACCTAAACTCCCACAGTGTCGGGAGCGTCGGCGCCCGCCTCAGCAACCCCAGAAACTACAGAAACAACGATGATTTTGTCCGTTTTCAACCGTTTTCATGCGGGGACCCTGGGCCCCCCCGGGGGCACTAGGCGGGCCTGACCCCCAGAGCGTCTGTCGCCAGGCTGCAAGGCACACGCATGCCGTGTTTGGTGCACGTTGCTCCAGGCGTTCCTGCAGGGCATTGCAGATATTGTGTCTTGCACCCCTTCTCGCCCCCCATGCCGAGGGGGGGCAAACCCGGACTCCAGCAGTGTCAGGAGCATCGCCACTCGCTCCGGCAACCCCGGAAACTATGGATTCGGCACTGATTTTGGCCGTTTTCAACCATTTTCACTTGGGGACCCCCACGTACCCCCACCCCCGGGGGCGCTAAGGGGGTCTCCCCCCGCAGTGTTTGTCGTCAGGCCACAAGGTGTATGCGTGCCAAGTTTCATGTCGATCGGTCCAGGCGTTCCATCAGGGCATGGCGGACGTTTTGTTTCGCACCCCTTCTCACACCCCATGCCAGGGGGGGGTGAACCCAGACTCCAACGGCATCGGGAGCATCGCCACTCGTCCCGGCGCCCCCGGAAACTATGGATTTGACACCAATATTGGCCATTTTCAACCATTTTCAAGTGGGGACCCCCACATACCCCCACCCCCGGGGGCACTAGGGGGGCCCAACCCCCACAGTGTTTGTGGCCAGGCTGCCAGGCTTCCGCATGCCGGGTTTGGTGCCAATCGGTCCAGGCATTGCAGCAGGGCATGGCGGACGTTGTGTTTTGCACCCCTTCTTGCCCCCCACGTGGGGGGGGGTTGAACCCGGACTCCAACGGCATCAGGACCATCGCCGCTCATCTCGGCGACCCCGAAAACTGTGGATTTGACTGCCATTTCAGCCGTTTTTGACCGTTTTCCGGTGGGGACCCCCGTCCCCCCCCAGGGGCTCTAGGGGGGTCTGACCCCCGCAGTGTTTGTCGCCAGGCCGCAAGGTACGTGCGTGCCAAGTTTCGTGCTGATCGGTGAAGGCATTGAGGAGCCTATTCAGAACATACAAACCCACAAACATACCCACACACCCGGCCACGTTCGTTTTTATATATATAGATGAATGAATGCATAAGAAAAGAAAGCCCTCTCCACCAGCTCCATAGCTCCATATGTTTTTATAGCTGGCATATTTTGTTTGAAAATGCCAGAAGTGTAAAGAAGGTTTCACACTACCATTGGATAATACTTCCCCACACAATACACATTGGAGTTTTGTATCTATGAAAATCCATGCATCATGTATTCATCACAGTGTTTTCTCTTTTTACCTGTTTGAAGATCTGAAGACTGTGTCCTTTCACTGTTTTGCACCAAAGTGTTCAACGTGTCCCACTTCCCACATGTTTCAGCATTTTTTTTACTGTGCTGGTTTTCACCCACTGATCCATAACTGATAATACACAAATTGATGACCAAGCAGCTTGTCAGAGGTGACACAACAAAACTTTTGGAATGACACACCAACATATACCAATGCTTGACAAAAACTGAGAGCGCAATCCTAACCTGGAGTTAGGCCAGCAAAATTAGGCCAGCAATGTTTGTCCTCACAAGGGACACCAAAAATTGCGTTTGGAAAACTCTGGGTGTCAGGGAGGATGGTGCATGCCTGTGTGCTGACTTCTCTGACTCAGAGAGTGGTCCAAACATACTTTATGGCATCCCTTGTGCTGGCCAAACTTTGCTGGCTTAAGTGTGCCAGAATAACTCAAGGTTAGGAGTGCGCGCTGTTTTTCGCAGGCGTTGGTGAATGCTGGTGTGTGTCATCCCAAGCATTGTGGCGCGTCACCTCTGACATACATGTAATGGTTAGGATTGTGTCCTGATTTTGTATTACTCATTTTTCATTGTTGTAATCATTTCATGTTTCTTTATATAATACATAGCACCACATATGATTGGACTGTATTTTTTGTTCAAATAAATGAAAATAAAGAATGGTTACTCTTTTGTTTAGGAGGGGTGTTGATACATCAGCCGAGTTGAGCATTTTCCTAAGTTTTGACACGTTGAGCCCAAAAGGTTCTACATCACAACACTATATTTTCATTGAGGTTTGGACACCTTCACTGTAATTTTTTTCATGATACTGCATCATGTCACCTTCTTGGAGTCCTCTGAGGTGTGGTTCCCAATGTGAGCATCACAACACTCTGGGGCGTGGCAGGCAGAGCATGGGGTGAAAATAACCCACATGAAATAACCACCCACCTACCCTGGCCTCTTTACTGCTATTTGCAGGCTCCATTTGGCCTCCAAGCCCAGACGTCAATGGCCAGTTATGTTCGCATGTGACACGTTTTGTGTCATCACAACTTACTTCTGGGTTTGGGCAGCAAAAAAGCATCGCAACCCTAGCCATTTTGGAAGGTGCTGCTCTCAGGGTTTGGACTTAGTAGTCCAAACATATGAACTGTGTGATCAACTCATGATCTTTTATTGTTGGTTGGTTGTTGCTTTTCAGAAAAAAAGTGGTTTTCCACCAAGCCTTTTTATTGTCATCACAAAACCAGCATTTCCCATCACCTATATAATATATATTTTACAGGTTCTCCACTTTTCTTCTACAAAGTTTTCCCACTGTTGGCCAGGAACAGAAGCTGCATCGCTCACAGCACTGCAGTGGGAGCCATCTGATACAGCAATACCTGGCAGCTTTCATGAGGAAGCCTCTCATCCGTTAGAGCAGGGGTCTCCGGAGCCCAAGGTCCAATCTGACCCTCCCAGAAGATTTTTATCCAGCCCATGGCAGGTCATTGGGCCGGCCCACAGCAAGCTACAGAGGGAGATAAATGGAGTGCAACCTCAGTATCCACTGGGATTCTCTTCCACAGATACCAGGGTCACCACTTAAATGCCTTTTTATATATGATGAGGCCCTCATGCTGGAAAGCTTGGAGACCCCTGCATTAGAGACTTGTTCCTGGCTTGTAGTCATCTAGCTCGTAGCCGCCTGAAGCTTGGAGATGGGCCAGCAGTTCAGTGGAATAGCCATATTTTACACTCATTAAGAAATGGCTCAAACGGATAAGGAAGGCAAGAAGCAGAGGCTACATCAGTCTAGATGGGACCTTATTGGTCTTTCCTTTGACAGGTTTGTAGACTTGCCAGGTTTTCAAAATGAGAATAAGGGACACAAAAGTATCAGGACAGTGCTGTACACAATGGTCACAGACAGTGGCATAGCTAATGAAAGTGTAACCCAGTGCAGAGGGCAAAATGTTGCCCCAGAAGTGACATCACAGCAGGAAGTGACATCACAACAGGAAGTGACATCATACCTGGGTTTTTTTTAAAAAAAGGAAAAATGGAGGGGTGCACCCTAACCTAGCAGCGTGCCCCCTCTTGCTGCCCCCAAGCATGGAGTCACCTCAAAGTCATACTCATTCCTATTTTCCACATTTTTATACTACCTTTCTTCCATATAAACATCAGAGCACCCAGTGCAAAATCACATTTACACTTAGAACCAATGGAGGGAAGGGAAGTGGTTTGGAGGGGGGAAGATCACCACATAAACATCAGAGCACCCAGTCAAAAAACACACTCACACTCCAAACCAAGGGAGGGAAGTGGGAGAAACGGATGAATAAACAGCAATGGAGACATTGGTTTAATTGTGTGTGTGTGTGGGGGGGGAAGATCTCCATATAAGCTCAATCAAAAGGCACATTAACACTCAGAACAAAGAGAGATAAGTGGAATGGGGGAAAGATCGTCTCATTCCCTCGTATCTGCTGCTGCTCTGCTCTGAACCATGCTGTAAACTGAGTGTGAACCAGAGGCTGGGGGCAGGACCTTGCTTTGCAAGAGCCAATGAAGGTAAGAAGCACAAGAGGGGTTGAATGACTTTGAGGCTAGCCAATAGAAGGACAAGAAGGGGGTGAATGACTTTGAGGCTAGCCAATAGAAGGATAAGAAGGAGGTGAATGACTTTGAGGCTAGCCAAGAGAAGGATAAGAAGGGGGTGAATAACTTTGAGGCTAGCCAAGAGAAGGATAAGAAGGGGGTGAATAACTTTGAGGCTAGCCAATAGAAACATGGCTCTCAAGAGAACAGCAGTGATCTTAATTTTAAAACGGGATTTGTAACATCCTGTTCAATAGTGATAAGGATCACGATTTTAAAACCTGAAATATGTGAAATCCAGTAACACACCTGGCAAGTGTAGGTTCCAGTTAGGATGCATAGTACTTTTAAGCATCTTCTGCTGCTGTAGAGCAGTGAACATTTGGCCAGAGGTTGCTCTGCTGTTCAGCTCTGAAAAACATTTTTTCCTAGCCAGTAATTAACCGGTGGAACTTCTTGCCACAGGAGGTGGTGATGGCATTTAGGTGCCTTTAGAAGGGGACTAGACAGATTTCTGGAAGAAAAGACAATTGCAGGCTACAGGCCATGATGGGTACTGCAACCTCCATACTTTAGAAGTAAGCTACCTCATAATGCCAGATGCAGGGAAGTGGCAACAAGATGCAGGTATCTAGTTGTTTTGTGTGCTCCCTGAGGCATCTGGTGGGCCACTGTGAGATACAAGAAGCTGGACTAGATGGGCCTTTGGCCTGACCAATGGGACTGTTCCCATGTTCCTATTAGTTCATTTCTAAAGAGGAGCATCTGGTTTTGGGGGCTGTCAAAGAGAAATGTGGTGGAGACTCTTGACTGGACACCAGTTTGTTTACCTCATAATTTACCTCAGAATGCCAGATGTGGGGGGGGAGTGGCAATGAGATGCAGATAACAAGTAGTCTTGTGCGCTCCCTGAAGCATCTGGTGGGCCACTGTGAGATTCAGGAAGCTGGACTAGATGGGCCTTTGGCCTGATCCAGTTGGGCTCTTCTTATGTTCTTATGGTACTGGATAAATGTCTGAAGAGTTATATCATGGTTCTGACTAACTAAAAGGGAGGTAGAAAACCCCAAGAATGAGCACAACCAACAGAGAAGGACACAACCAACAGCCAAGTCAAAGTGCAGTTTGCTGAGACTTTTATTTTAATGGGCATTTTATGGCCATGTTTCCATTTCATGGAATGATGAATCTGATCATGGAAATGAAACGTAATTCATGGAAAGAGGCTTGCATCCAGGCTCAGGGGTGCAACTCATCCTCTAGATTTCAGAGTTGTCTCCATCCACACTAGAAATAGTCATCGCAATAATCCCGACCAGAACAGCAGTGGTATACATACTGGAATCCAGTCTCAGGATCTATTCCTTCAGTGTGACACTTGGAATCATTGTGATAACAGTCCCTCTGTTTTTCTACCCAACGACCGTCTAGTTTTGGGAAGAGAAGAGACATATTTGTGTTACTGTTAATATTTACTGGAAAAGTCCATACTTTTAATCATACTGGAAAAGTCCAGCATGATGATGCCTTTTCCCTCCAGCTTTCTCTCCTTTTCATCCAATCCCAGCTCACTCCCCGCATGGCAATGAAGTGATGATCATGCAGCCGCTGTACCCTGTGGGAGCGTTTTTGTTGCGGAGAGATTCTGAGGAGACATTTGTCCTCTTGTCCCAAGCTAAAGGGCGAAATCCCGCCCTCGATGTAGCGCCGATGCACTGTCGTTGCATCGGCACTGCATCACTAGTGCCAACGTGGGGGTGCTGAGTAGCACCCCCGGGTCAGCATTCCAGTGCTCGGGTCAACACTGCTCGTAGCATTGGACTGAGAGTGCCAATGGGGAGCCGCCATGCACCAGCCAAACCTGCCAGCCCAGGAGGTGGTGGGGCCTGGAAGTGGCTTTAAGGCTGCTTCCAAGGACCTGTTGGGAGGCTATGCAGCCCCGATTTGGGTCACATGGCTCCCTTGGTTCTGCGACTGCTAAAAAGCAGGTCACCCATGGTCAACATTCATCCATGAGATCACCTCCCCCTACTGCCCATTCGATGTCATTGCACACAAACACTCATGAAGGTATTGAGTGTGTCTGTCCTATCCAGTGACTCTCACACAACAGCCTGAACTGCAGATGGTAGAACTGGAAAAAGGTGCAGAAGAGAGTGACAAAGTGGTTACTGGGCAGGGGCACCTCCCTTATGAGGAATAGAAAGGCTACAGCATTTGGGGTTCTTCAGTTTAGAAAAAAGGGCCCTGAGGGGCAACCTGCTTGAGATTTACACAATTATGCAGTGGATGGACAGAGTGGGTAGAGGGATGTTCTTTTCCCTTTATGATCCACAGGGCTTGTTTTTTTAAATTTTGTTGCTTTGTTTCAATTTTTGTTTTATTGTATTATTTTAATATTGTTTTTAAATTGTTTTTAATGCTAAGTTTTATATTTTATTATATTGTTGTAATGCCGCCTTGAGTGCCCTCGGGCAAAAAGGTGGGGTACAAATTCAATAAATAATAATAATAATAATAATAATAATAATAATAATAATAATAATAA
>JAJKFI010032718.1:0-16861 GCA_029204185.1 Lerista edwardsae | reverse complement strand
ACATACATACATACATACATACATACATACATACATACATACATACATACATACATACATACATACCCATGCTCTTCTTTATATATATATAGATATTTTACAGGTTCT
This sequence comes from Lerista edwardsae, assembly GCA_029204185.1. Lineage (NCBI taxonomy): Eukaryota > Metazoa > Chordata > Lepidosauria > Squamata > Scincidae > Lerista > Lerista edwardsae. The sequence continues at coordinate 16,753 of JAJKFI010032718.1, read as the reverse complement.
CCACTTTTGTTCTACAAAGTTTCCCCACTGTTGGCCTAGAGCAAAAGCTTCATCGCTCACAGCACTGCAGTGGGAGCCATCTCATACAGCAATACCTAGCTGCTTTCATGGGGAAGCCTCTCATCCATTAGAGCAGAAGTCTCCAGATCCCAGCCCAAGGTCCAATCTGACCCTCCCAGAAGATTTTTATCCAGCCTATGGCAGGTCATTGGGCCAGCCCACAGCAAGCTGCAGAGGGAGATAGAGTGCAACCTCAGTATCCACTGGGATTCTCTTCCACAGATACTGGGGTCACCATTTAAATGCCCTTATGTATAGGATGAGGCCCTCATGCTGAAAAGCTTGGAAACCCCTGCATAGAGACCTGTTCCTGGCTTGTAGTCATCTAGCTCGTAGCTGCCTGCAGCTTGGAGATGGGCCAGCAGTTCAGTGGAATAGCCAGATTTTACACTCAATAACAAATGGCTCAGACTGATCAGCAAGGCAAGAAGCAGAGGTTACATCAGTCTAGATGGGACCTTATTGGCCTTTCTTATGACAGGTTCCAGTTAGGATGTGTAGTACTTTATTGTAACTTCTAGGCATCTTCTGAGATGGTGCTGTAGAGCAGTGGACATTTGGCCAGCAGTTTGCCCTGCAGTTCAGCTCTGAAATATGTTTTTTACATAGCGGGTAATTAATCTGAGGAACTCCATGCCACAAGGGGTGGTGATGGCATCTGGCCTAGGTGACTTTCAAAGGGGACTAGAGAGATTTCTGGAAGAAAAGTCCATTGCAGGCTACATGATGGGTACTTCAACCTCCATACTTTAGAAGTAAGCTACCTCATAATGCCAGATGCAGGAGAGTGGAAACAAGATGCAGATATCTAGTAGTCTTGTGCGCTCCCTGTGCCATTTGGTGGGCCACTATGAGATACAGGAAGCTGGACTGGATGGGCCTTTAACCTGATTCTCTTGGGCTCTTCTTATGTTCTTATGGTACTGGAGAAATGCCTGAAGTCATATGATGTCATATGATGCCTATGACTAACTGAAAGGCAGGTAGAAAGCCCTCAGGATAGCACAAGCAACAGAGAAGGAACACAAGCAATAGCCAAAGGAGTCTAGTTTGCTGAGACATTTATTTTAATGGGCATTTCATGGCCATGGTTCTATTTCATGGGATAATGAATCTGATCATGGAAATGGAAACGCAATTCATGGGAAGGGGCATGGATCCAAGAGGCTCAGGGGTGCACCTCATCCTCAAGATTTTAGAGTTGTCTCCATCCACACTACATATCGTCGTTGCAATAATCCCGATCAGAACAGCAGGTGAATATAAACCGGAATCCAGTCTCAAAATCTATCCCTTCCCAGCCACAAATTTTATCTGTCCTACGACATCTTCTCCGTTTTTCTACCCATCGACCATCTAGTTTTGGGGAGAGAAGAGACATCTTTGAGTTACAGTTAATATTTGCTAGTGAAAAGTCCAGCATGATGATACTTTTCCCTCCGGCTTTCTCTCCTTTTCATCCAATCCCAGCTCACTCCCCGCATGGCAATGAAGTGGTGATCATGCAGCTGCTGTACCCTGTGGCAGCGTTTTTGTTTTGGGGAGTTTCTAAGAAGACAAACTAAGGCGTTTGGCTCTTGCCCCAGCCAAAGGTCGAAATCCCACCCTTGATGTTGCGCCAACGCAACCTCGTTCCATTGGCACTACATCACAAGTGCCGACGTGGGGGCGCCGAGTGGCACCCCTGAGTCAGCGTTACAGTGCTCGAGCGCCGATGCGGAGCCACTCATGCTCCAGCCAAACTTGCCAGCCCAGAGCGGGGGCATGCCAGACCAGGGACTGGGTGGGGCAAGGATGCAGATCAGTAATGGCATCGAAATGATTTAGCAACAGGTACTCACTTTTGATTAGCATTTGTGTAGAGGCCCGCCCACCGGAAGTGAGGTCATAGCCAGAACCCAAGAACCGCCCCCAGGAACCGCCGCATCTTCTCAGTAGGCCGTGCGGTGGCCCGGGAGTAGGCCCTGGAGTCCCGGGCGACCGATTCCCCCCCCCCCAGGAACCACCGCACATCCTCAGGAGGGAGTCCCACGCAGCCTACCTGCTCACGCTGCTGCTGCCGTCGGTCTCCCTCACTCCGCTGCCTGCCTGCCTGGCTCTGAGAACATGCAGGCAACTGAAATATGCAGGCAATTCAAACATTGCAGGGGGAAGAGCAGAGTGCCAACGGAGTCGACGGGTGGGCAGGCGAATGGGCGGGACCAGCCCTAATCCTAGGAACGGGTACTCACGTACCCCCATGTACCCGCTACATGACATGTCTGATGCAGATGTTAGGCCACATTCAAGGCCCCGTTGGGAGGCCAGGCAGCCCTGATTCTCTATGCAGGGGATGGATAGAGTGGGTAGAGGGATGTTCTTTCCCTCACAAGTAACAGTGTGTATTTAGGATGTGGAACTCTTTGCCACAGGATGTGGTGATGCCATCTAGCCTAGATGCTTTAAAAAGGGGATTTTACAAATTTCTAGAAGAAAAGTCCATCACAGTTTACAAGCTGTGATGACTGTGTGCAACCTCCTGATTTCAGAAGTTGGCTACTACAGAATGCCAGGGAGTGGCAACAGGATGCACGTATCTTATTGTCTTGTGTGCTCCCTGAGGCATCTGGTGGGCCACTGTGAGGAACAGGAAGCTTTGGCCTGATCCAGCAGGGCTCTTCTTGTGTTCTTATGTTCAGTGGGGCTCACTCCCAGGAAAGTGTAGATAGGATTGGAAATAAGTTCCATTCTAGTCAATGAGGCTTAATCCCAGGTACATGTGGATACGTTTGCAGCCTCAGACTGATTTGGTGGCCTTGACTAACAGCCTGAATTTTTCAGCAAAGCAGCTGAGCTGGGGACATTTTCAAAAAATTTGTTCATAGAACCTCATCCCCTGTTCTCCAGTATCAAGTCAAACAAGTTCTGAAAGGAACTTTGAGTCCAGCTCGTGAGGTTCAACCATCTTAGACTGTCAGAATGCCCTCAGGAAGGAGTCCTGCGGCACCTGAAAGGTAAACACATCCATTCTGAGGTAAATGTTCTTTGGGCGGATGCAGTTTGTCACACAGGAGTGAAAAGGGAGGGGCCTGACAAAATTCTCACTTCTCCACAACTATGGCCAGCGACCCTGAACTCCATTGGTGCTGGTCACAATATGGCCTCTGAAAGAGAGCAATTCATAAGAAAGGATGCAGCTGAGAAGTATTCCTTACCTTCATCGTATAGTGTATTAACTACGCAAGGCCCTTTCGTAGCTACGCAATATGAGTCTATAGGGTCGCATTCCGATTCTCGATCCCTCGTGGTTTTGCACCGTTTGCACTTTAAGGCCTGTACTACAGAAGAAACAGATTTCTTTACCCCCTGCCAAGACAGCCCTTGTTTGGACAACAAACAGGAGAAGGTCATTTATTAGTAGGGCCAATGAGGATGTAAGCAGTATGGGGTGCCTTTTCAATTGTCAAAAAACTGATGATGTGCCTTGACAATTTTATTGCCTTCTCAGCAGAGGCGTAGGGAGGGTGCCATGGGGAGACGTGAGCACAGTGGCTTGGCGCAACAGCGCAGAAAAACCCATGCACTTTTCGGGGGCCCCACCGTCCCTTCCGCCTGGATTGCTCCTAACTGGATTGATTCTGGGTGTGGGGAGATATGGCTGGGCAATGGAGGGAGGGGCGGCAGCACTGGGGAGCACAGTGATGTCGCCCCACCCCCAATGCACTGTGAGCAGAGTTCTCACAGTGAGAACTCTGCTTCTCAGAGCATAAACCAACCAACATTCTGCTTCTCAGAGCGTAAACCAACCCAGCACTGGATTGGCAAGGCTGGCTGGCCAGTGTCAAATCCAATGCTGGGTTGTGGAGGCTGGAGCATCCCCGTGGGAAGGGCACATCTGGGAAGGGAGACTTCAGCCTCCCCAATACAGGTGCAGATTTGAGGAGACTAGGTGGCCTGAATCAGGGCTGTGCGGTCTCCCGGACGGGCTTAGGAGCCTGCCCACGTCCTGCCCAAAACCTCCCTCCCCTGCCAATCTGGACACAGAGCCTCCCTCATGCCACAGGAGCTGGTGATGGCATCGGCCGATGCAAGGCTTGGCACGGGCACAACAGGGGTCCCGATCAAAGCGACAATGCACTAGGATTGCACTGCCTATGAGCCATGAGATGAAAAAGGTTGAAAATTGCTGACCTAGACAAAGGCAGTTCGCTCACAAGGGCTCATGTTTTTGCAAGCAACTGAAAGGGCTGCTCACAAAGGCTTCAGGGTAAACATTGACCAGCCACTGGTGTCAAACTCTCTTCACCCCCTTTTCACATTTGGGCAGTGATGGGGCTCAGGAATGAAGATGCACCCAGCATCATCCAGCATCAGGAGGTGATAATTAATTGTCTTATGATTCTCTGCTTTTTCCAAATGAAGAAACATGTTCTGAGAAAAATACCTTGAATGGCAGGTCTAGGGTCTGCCAACTGTGTGTGTGTGTGTGTGTGTGTGTGTGTGTGTGTGTGTGTGTGTGTTCTGATATTTTACTCAAATACCAAGGAGCTATTGCAAGAGGGTAGGGCACTAGGGGTGAAGGTATTATGCAAGGGGGGCAGAGACAAAGTTTCCTATTAGTATGTTTTGGTAATTGTTGTGGACATTGAGGCATCTCTTCCAAAGCAGATCTTCATCCCTGGCCTGCATCATCTCTTTCCCAAGAGATTCACTTCCAGGACTAAAGTCCTGTGTGAACCAAATACACAAGGGCAGAAACTTGTACTGCCCTCCCCCATTCTCTCTGCCAAGACATATTTTGGAAGTTGGTCACTTCCAAAAGGTAATACTGCTCTTTTGAGTAGATGGGACTTACCTTCTGTGATGACGGCAAGGAAAACACAGGCCACAAGCAACCAAGTCTGCATCATTCGGAGTCCCCGAGTCTCCTCTCTCCAGTGTGGTCCCATTGAATGACCTTTGCGCATGGAGAGCAAGTCTGACTCTTCCAGGTGGACCACCTGGGTTTTAGTTGGCAGCCAGGCAGGCTGTCACTTCAGTAGGCTCTGGCAGGGCTTCCAAGCAGACACTGAACCTGCCCAAAACAACAAATGAATCAAGCGAGGCTAAAGCAGTCATATGAGTCCAGATGGGATGTTATTGGCTCCTCAGGCCACCTGATCCTTCTGGTTGAAAAGCTGCAGTAACGCTTCAGCTAGCTGCTCCACAACAGCAGGGATGTGGCTAAGGAATGAGCCTTGCTTGCAAGCTTCCTTGGTTTTTCAGGAAGTATGGTGAACCTTAAGTTCACTGAAGGGACCACCAAATCCTATGGCTCCAGGCAGTGGTGGGATTCAAATAAATTAACAACCGGTTCTATGATGTCATAGCTGGAGCCAAAAAAAAAACCAAAGCCAGCCACGGTAAGCGAGTGGGCGGGGCCTGGCCATTTAACAACCAGTTCTATAGAACCTGGGCGAACCCCCTGAATCCCACCACTGGCTCCAGGCCCCTGTAGGAGCAGCGGTACCAAAATGGTGGTCGTCATTTGATATATATGTCATATAGATGGTATATAATGCCTGTTAAATTGGCAAAAATGTATAAAAATATGTGACTAGATGCTGAAAGTGTAAGAAACAAGAAGGTACTTCTTTGCCAGCAACAAAATTTTTGGCCAGAGGTACACACATTCCACTGGTGATAGGGTGATAGAGCCCCTGTCCAAAGGGAGAGGGGAGGGGTGAAACAGAATGGGAGAACTGGAGTGGGCCCAGGTGTAACCGGCTTCCTGATGCGGAGGCCAGGTCTACATGCCCATGCAGCATCAGTGGCTCAATACAGTAATGCAGAAAACCAAATGCACTCTTAAGTCTCCCAAAAATCTTTTAATATAGAAAATCATTGCAGGACATTAACATCATCATACTCAGTGGCCAGTGTGTACCAAAACAGGTGTTCCTGAGCTCCTAGTTCCTTCATGGTAAGCAGATCCACAAGCCAAAGTGATGCTGCGGCAGGCCAGTTTCCTTCCAGACGTGACTCTGTGTAAAGAAGTGTCAGATATGCCTTCCTGGGCCTGGTGCGTATGACTTGTGGCAGTAGCTGCCGCCATGTGCCCCTGGTAGCACTTACAGCACCCCACGCTGCCAGCGAGTCTGGATGAGATCAGAAAATGAAATATCCCAGGAAGTTTCTGGGTCCCAACTTTGGCTCCTGGGCCCCCTTTCTGATCCTGGGCCCAAGTACAAAATACCCCCTTTAACCCTCTCCTGGGCCCTGAGTGGAGCTGCCTCTGAAGATAGTCTGGAAACTGCAGGTAGTGCAGAACGTGGCTGCAGTGTGGTTGCTGGGGCTCACCGGTTCAGTTTAGTCGGGCCATTATATTACTTCAACGACTGCACCGGCTGCTTGTTCATTTCCGCGCTGAATTCAAAGTGCAAGTTTTGATTTTAAAGCCTTTTACTGCTCAGGTCCAGGATATCTGAGGGACCACCTTCTTCCATGTTAACCTTCCTGGCCCCTTAGGTGATCAGAGGGGGCCCTCTAACTGTGCCACCACCAGCAGAGCAAGGGAGATGATCACACAAAATGGGGCCTTCTTGGTGGTACCTGCCCCTCTACAGAATTCCTTTTGGAATCAAGAACAGCTCCTTCTCTGGAGTCTGGAGTCTTTGAGACTTTTTTAATTTATGGAAGCTTTTAGTTGCTGATATTGTAATTGCAGTACTGCACTGATTTTACTTTTGAGCTGGTCTCTGTAATAAAGTTGTAACTAAAAGTTTTAACGAATTGCTGACATGGGAGGGAGGGGGCTGGCGCTGTTTACAAAATTTTAATCGTGGTCCGATTGAGCATATTCCGTGCTATTGTTTTAATTTTTTTCATGGCTTACTTGTTTGTATAATGTTTTAGCATTTATTCATTATTTGACTGGTTTTTTCTGAGCTCCAGCATGTAGCTGGGTGCTCGTCATTGGCTTGTCCCCTTGAAAGCCCCCTAGCCCGTGGGGTTTCAGCGTCAGGATTTGGCTGGGACATGGAAATTCTTAGAAGTTGTGGGTATGCTTCCCTTATGGCCATGTGTGACACTGAGTCCCCATTTCACCTGCTCCTCATCCACCCAGACAACTTCTGCCTGCTGGGCTTCTCCTTTGAGAGGCAATTCTGTGTGGATAGGTCCCTCCCAAAGGGTTGTACACAGTGGTGTCATCTACTCTCGCGGAGACGGAACGCTGGGTGGGACGTACGTTTGATTGGCAGCCCAGTCCGTGCTGTTCCACCGCCTTCCCCCGCCACGTGGGCTGCCCTCGGTCGCCGCACCCCACCGCTGCTCACCCAGCTCCATGATGGACGCAGGGGGGGGACAGGTGGGGGCGAGCAGGAAGGATGACGGAAGTGAACGGGCAGGCAGCCAATCAAATGTAAGTCCTGCCCAGCGTTCCATCTCCATGAGAGTAGATGACAGCACTGGTTATACAGCTTCCTGTGCAGTTTTTGAAAGCTTCAGCTTGATGCGGGAATGAGCCATCAGGGAAAGATCTGGGCTGGTCTTCACTGCCCATTATCTGGATGACTTTTTCAGGGATAATATACTGTACTAGAGAAATAACCAGGCTTCACTGAATCATTTCCAACCATGAGCAGAGAGAAACATTACTCAGCCTTCTCCAGCTTCCCCCTCCAATTGAGGAAAGGCCCTGTCACCATGAGTGGTGCACGGAACATTCAACCATGCCAAAGTGAGACCAGAGTTGGAGGGTTACCAACTCTGGCCAAAGTGTTTCCTGGAGATCCCCCCACATGCACACTATATAACATGCACTATCCCTGTTGAAACCTTCAGGATTGCATTTCACCTAGGGAGTGATGCTGAGTCTCGGGGACTCCAGGCCACTCAGGGGGGTTGATTGGCACCCATACAGCACCTCCCTTGCATTGTCCAAAGCTGGCCGGCGCAAGGGTGGTGCACTGACAGCGCGCCCCGGGGATTGGAGGGAGGGAGGGAGGCAGGGCAGGACTTGGGTGGGTCTCAGATTCAGCCGTATGGCCAAATATGAGGCCCATTCGAGAGGCCACGTGGCCCCAATTCGGGCTCTTTAGTGGGTGCAGATCCAAGGAGCTAATAACGCACGCTCCCTTGCCGCGGGAGGCTCCAGTCTCCCCCAACCCAGCGTCTGATATGGTGCTGGCCGGCCGGCTTTGCCATTCCAGCACTGGGTTGGATTGCGCCGTGTGGGTCATTTTAACTTTTCTTTGAGTGACTGTAACATCTCTCTCCATACAAGTTTCAGGTCATTTGGGGGAGCCATTTTTAAAAAATAATCTCTACATTATTAATCGCCGCGCCAGCAGGTCGATGGGGGAAAATAACACTCTATAGGGACCCACCTAGTTTTTCAAGAACTTTAAAAAAAAAAGTCTTACCTTACCAGCTGCTCAAGCCTCTGTTTTTATCCTTTTGACTGTGGTGGTGGGAGAACCACCTTCTGGAGCATTTCTTGAGTTCTACATATTGGATCAGGAGGACCATTATGGTGGCTGTGTGTTCCCTTTTGCCTGGCCTTTGATAAGATCCAAGTCTCATTTTTCTACTCACAAGGAAACAAGCATGTGCGGCTCAGTTTCACTTTCCATAGGGCTCAATACATTATTCCTTGTCAGCAACCAGCTTGTCAATTTCAGTTCAGCAACCCATCAAAAATTGAGGTGTGACCCACTGGGGGTCTTGCCCACTGTTTGGGAAACAGTGTCCTAGGATAGTATTTTGAAAAGAACTGGCAAGAACTGAAATGGGTTTACCATCAGATCTTCTGTATGGACCCTTTGCCCTTGCTACATGAAGCACTATGTACAAATTAATGGGAACACATCAAATTACTGAACAGTCACTTCTGTTCTGAGCAGAACCTGCCGGATTTGTTTTGCTTTGTAATGCTAATGGTTCTGACTTGGAAGCAAGTCTGGTTCTTTTCCATGAGGTCTGTTTTATGATCCATATTTCTTGGTTGACCAAGCCACACATGACATCAAAAGTTCAGTGTGATCCTTGAAATTGTTTGGAGGCACATAGATTTTTGGTTGTTATTTTTAAATCAGGTTCAGCTGATATAAGATACAGTCAGTCCTCTTTATATGCAAATGCATTATCTGTGAATAGGGGCAGAATTCCTTCTTCCCTTGTTATCCGCACCTCTGTCTTCAATATTCACTATGCAGAGACCTTCCAAAGGCTGCAGGGACCTTCAGAATGAAGCCTGTGACCAGACCAGACCTCTACCGGCCATGCTTAAGGGGTCTATGCTAGTCACAGGAGCCGTTCTCATAATTCCTGCAGACTCTGGAAGGTCTCTGTGGCATTCTGATATCTTTTAGCACTTCCTGCTGAACTCTGCTGGCTTCCTGAGGGTCTCTGCTGGATTCTTCTGATGCCAGATAAGGTAACCCCTGACCCACATTGTTCCCATAGGCTCAATATTTGTTATCTGCAAATTTGCTCTCTGCAAGGATTTCCAGGAACCTAACCCTAACAGATAATGAAGACTGACTATATAAGTCCTAATTCGGGAGCTGCATTCCACTGACTTTGGTATTTATTTCTGACTAGCTTTTTGTTACCCGGCGTTGCCCGGGTAAGAAAATGATCTTCCAGAGTTTATGAGTTTTGCACCCCTTCTCGCCCCCCACGCCGACGGGAGCCGAACCCGGACGCCAACTGCGTCGGGAGCATCACCGGTCGCTGAGGCGACCCTGGAAACTACGGACTCGATGCCAATGTTGCCCGGTTTTGGCCGTCTTCACTTCAGGCCCCCTGCGCCGGGGGCGCTGGGGGGTCGTGACCCCCGCAATATTTGTCGCCAGGCCACAAGGCACGTACATGCCAGGTTTGGTGTGCATCGCTCCAGGCGTTCCAGCACGGCATGGCGGACATTGTATTTTGCACCCCTTCTTGCCCCCCACACCGAGGGGGGCTTGAACCCGGACTCCAACTATGTTGGGAGTGTCACCGCTCGTCTCGGCGGCCCCGGAAACTACAGACCCAACGCCGCTTCCGGCCGCGTCTGACCATTTTCACGCAGAGACCCCCACGGACCCCCACCCCCGGGGGCACTAAGGGGGTCTGACCCCTGCAGTGTGTGTCACCAGGTTGCAAGGTGTATGCGTGCGAGGTTTCATGTCGTTCGGTCCAGGCGTGGCAGCAGGGCATGGTGGATTTGTGTTTCTCAGCCCTTCCTGCCCCCTATACCAAGGGGGGGGGTGAACCTAAACTCCCACAGTGTCGGGAGCGTCGGCGCCCGCCTCAGCAACCCCAGAAACTACAGAAACAACGATGATTTTGTCCGTTTTCAACCGTTTTCATGCGGGGACCCTGGGCCCCCCCGGGGGCACTAGGCGGGCCTGACCCCCAGAGCGTCTGTCGCCAGGCTGCAAGGCACACGCATGCCGTGTTTGGTGCACGTTGCTCCAGGCGTTCCTGCAGGGCATTGCAGATATTGTGTCTTGCACCCCTTCTCGCCCCCCATGCCGAGGGGGGGCAAACCCGGACTCCAGCAGTGTCAGGAGCATCGCCACTCGCTCCGGCAACCCCGGAAACTATGGATTCGGCACTGATTTTGGCCGTTTTCAACCATTTTCACTTGGGGACCCCCACGTACCCCCACCCCCGGGGGCGCTAAGGGGGTCTCCCCCCGCAGTGTTTGTCGTCAGGCCACAAGGTGTATGCGTGCCAAGTTTCATGTCGATCGGTCCAGGCGTTCCATCAGGGCATGGCGGACGTTTTGTTTCGCACCCCTTCTCACACCCCATGCCAGGGGGGGGGTGAACCCAGACTCCAACGGCATCGGGAGCATCGCCACTCGTCCCGGCGCCCCCGGAAACTATGGATTTGACACCAATATTGGCCATTTTCAACCATTTTCAAGTGGGGACCCCCACATACCCCCACCCCCGGGGGCACTAGGGGGGCCCAACCCCCACAGTGTTTGTGGCCAGGCTGCCAGGCTTCCGCATGCCGGGTTTGGTGCCAATCGGTCCAGGCATTGCAGCAGGGCATGGCGGACGTTGTGTTTTGCACCCCTTCTTGCCCCCCACGTGGGGGGGGGTTGAACCCGGACTCCAACGGCATCAGGACCATCGCCGCTCATCTCGGCGACCCCGAAAACTGTGGATTTGACTGCCATTTCAGCCGTTTTTGACCGTTTTCCGGTGGGGACCCCCGTCCCCCCCCCAGGGGCTCTAGGGGGGTCTGACCCCCGCAGTGTTTGTCGCCAGGCCGCAAGGTACGTGCGTGCCAAGTTTCGTGCTGATCGGTGAAGGCATTGAGGAGCCTATTCAGAACATACAAACCCACAAACATACCCACACACCCGGCCACGTTCGTTTTTATATATATAGATGAATGAATGCATAAGAAAAGAAAGCCCTCTCCACCAGCTCCATAGCTCCATATGTTTTTATAGCTGGCATATTTTGTTTGAAAATGCCAGAAGTGTAAAGAAGGTTTCACACTACCATTGGATAATACTTCCCCACACAATACACATTGGAGTTTTGTATCTATGAAAATCCATGCATCATGTATTCATCACAGTGTTTTCTCTTTTTACCTGTTTGAAGATCTGAAGACTGTGTCCTTTCACTGTTTTGCACCAAAGTGTTCAACGTGTCCCACTTCCCACATGTTTCAGCATTTTTTTTACTGTGCTGGTTTTCACCCACTGATCCATAACTGATAATACACAAATTGATGACCAAGCAGCTTGTCAGAGGTGACACAACAAAACTTTTGGAATGACACACCAACATATACCAATGCTTGACAAAAACTGAGAGCGCAATCCTAACCTGGAGTTAGGCCAGCAAAATTAGGCCAGCAATGTTTGTCCTCACAAGGGACACCAAAAATTGCGTTTGGAAAACTCTGGGTGTCAGGGAGGATGGTGCATGCCTGTGTGCTGACTTCTCTGACTCAGAGAGTGGTCCAAACATACTTTATGGCATCCCTTGTGCTGGCCAAACTTTGCTGGCTTAAGTGTGCCAGAATAACTCAAGGTTAGGAGTGCGCGCTGTTTTTCGCAGGCGTTGGTGAATGCTGGTGTGTGTCATCCCAAGCATTGTGGCGCGTCACCTCTGACATACATGTAATGGTTAGGATTGTGTCCTGATTTTGTATTACTCATTTTTCATTGTTGTAATCATTTCATGTTTCTTTATATAATACATAGCACCACATATGATTGGACTGTATTTTTTGTTCAAATAAATGAAAATAAAGAATGGTTACTCTTTTGTTTAGGAGGGGTGTTGATACATCAGCCGAGTTGAGCATTTTCCTAAGTTTTGACACGTTGAGCCCAAAAGGTTCTACATCACAACACTATATTTTCATTGAGGTTTGGACACCTTCACTGTAATTTTTTTCATGATACTGCATCATGTCACCTTCTTGGAGTCCTCTGAGGTGTGGTTCCCAATGTGAGCATCACAACACTCTGGGGCGTGGCAGGCAGAGCATGGGGTGAAAATAACCCACATGAAATAACCACCCACCTACCCTGGCCTCTTTACTGCTATTTGCAGGCTCCATTTGGCCTCCAAGCCCAGACGTCAATGGCCAGTTATGTTCGCATGTGACACGTTTTGTGTCATCACAACTTACTTCTGGGTTTGGGCAGCAAAAAAGCATCGCAACCCTAGCCATTTTGGAAGGTGCTGCTCTCAGGGTTTGGACTTAGTAGTCCAAACATATGAACTGTGTGATCAACTCATGATCTTTTATTGTTGGTTGGTTGTTGCTTTTCAGAAAAAAAGTGGTTTTCCACCAAGCCTTTTTATTGTCATCACAAAACCAGCATTTCCCATCACCTATATAATATATATTTTACAGGTTCTCCACTTTTCTTCTACAAAGTTTTCCCACTGTTGGCCAGGAACAGAAGCTGCATCGCTCACAGCACTGCAGTGGGAGCCATCTGATACAGCAATACCTGGCAGCTTTCATGAGGAAGCCTCTCATCCGTTAGAGCAGGGGTCTCCGGAGCCCAAGGTCCAATCTGACCCTCCCAGAAGATTTTTATCCAGCCCATGGCAGGTCATTGGGCCGGCCCACAGCAAGCTACAGAGGGAGATAAATGGAGTGCAACCTCAGTATCCACTGGGATTCTCTTCCACAGATACCAGGGTCACCACTTAAATGCCTTTTTATATATGATGAGGCCCTCATGCTGGAAAGCTTGGAGACCCCTGCATTAGAGACTTGTTCCTGGCTTGTAGTCATCTAGCTCGTAGCCGCCTGAAGCTTGGAGATGGGCCAGCAGTTCAGTGGAATAGCCATATTTTACACTCATTAAGAAATGGCTCAAACGGATAAGGAAGGCAAGAAGCAGAGGCTACATCAGTCTAGATGGGACCTTATTGGTCTTTCCTTTGACAGGTTTGTAGACTTGCCAGGTTTTCAAAATGAGAATAAGGGACACAAAAGTATCAGGACAGTGCTGTACACAATGGTCACAGACAGTGGCATAGCTAATGAAAGTGTAACCCAGTGCAGAGGGCAAAATGTTGCCCCAGAAGTGACATCACAGCAGGAAGTGACATCACAACAGGAAGTGACATCATACCTGGGTTTTTTTTAAAAAAAGGAAAAATGGAGGGGTGCACCCTAACCTAGCAGCGTGCCCCCTCTTGCTGCCCCCAAGCATGGAGTCACCTCAAAGTCATACTCATTCCTATTTTCCACATTTTTATACTACCTTTCTTCCATATAAACATCAGAGCACCCAGTGCAAAATCACATTTACACTTAGAACCAATGGAGGGAAGGGAAGTGGTTTGGAGGGGGGAAGATCACCACATAAACATCAGAGCACCCAGTCAAAAAACACACTCACACTCCAAACCAAGGGAGGGAAGTGGGAGAAACGGATGAATAAACAGCAATGGAGACATTGGTTTAATTGTGTGTGTGTGTGGGGGGGGAAGATCTCCATATAAGCTCAATCAAAAGGCACATTAACACTCAGAACAAAGAGAGATAAGTGGAATGGGGGAAAGATCGTCTCATTCCCTCGTATCTGCTGCTGCTCTGCTCTGAACCATGCTGTAAACTGAGTGTGAACCAGAGGCTGGGGGCAGGACCTTGCTTTGCAAGAGCCAATGAAGGTAAGAAGCACAAGAGGGGTTGAATGACTTTGAGGCTAGCCAATAGAAGGACAAGAAGGGGGTGAATGACTTTGAGGCTAGCCAATAGAAGGATAAGAAGGAGGTGAATGACTTTGAGGCTAGCCAAGAGAAGGATAAGAAGGGGGTGAATAACTTTGAGGCTAGCCAAGAGAAGGATAAGAAGGGGGTGAATAACTTTGAGGCTAGCCAATAGAAACATGGCTCTCAAGAGAACAGCAGTGATCTTAATTTTAAAACGGGATTTGTAACATCCTGTTCAATAGTGATAAGGATCACGATTTTAAAACCTGAAATATGTGAAATCCAGTAACACACCTGGCAAGTGTAGGTTCCAGTTAGGATGCATAGTACTTTTAAGCATCTTCTGCTGCTGTAGAGCAGTGAACATTTGGCCAGAGGTTGCTCTGCTGTTCAGCTCTGAAAAACATTTTTTCCTAGCCAGTAATTAACCGGTGGAACTTCTTGCCACAGGAGGTGGTGATGGCATTTAGGTGCCTTTAGAAGGGGACTAGACAGATTTCTGGAAGAAAAGACAATTGCAGGCTACAGGCCATGATGGGTACTGCAACCTCCATACTTTAGAAGTAAGCTACCTCATAATGCCAGATGCAGGGAAGTGGCAACAAGATGCAGGTATCTAGTTGTTTTGTGTGCTCCCTGAGGCATCTGGTGGGCCACTGTGAGATACAAGAAGCTGGACTAGATGGGCCTTTGGCCTGACCAATGGGACTGTTCCCATGTTCCTATTAGTTCATTTCTAAAGAGGAGCATCTGGTTTTGGGGGCTGTCAAAGAGAAATGTGGTGGAGACTCTTGACTGGACACCAGTTTGTTTACCTCATAATTTACCTCAGAATGCCAGATGTGGGGGGGGGAGTGGCAATGAGATGCAGATAACAAGTAGTCTTGTGCGCTCCCTGAAGCATCTGGTGGGCCACTGTGAGATTCAGGAAGCTGGACTAGATGGGCCTTTGGCCTGATCCAGTTGGGCTCTTCTTATGTTCTTATGGTACTGGATAAATGTCTGAAGAGTTATATCATGGTTCTGACTAACTAAAAGGGAGGTAGAAAACCCCAAGAATGAGCACAACCAACAGAGAAGGACACAACCAACAGCCAAGTCAAAGTGCAGTTTGCTGAGACTTTTATTTTAATGGGCATTTTATGGCCATGTTTCCATTTCATGGAATGATGAATCTGATCATGGAAATGAAACGTAATTCATGGAAAGAGGCTTGCATCCAGGCTCAGGGGTGCAACTCATCCTCTAGATTTCAGAGTTGTCTCCATCCACACTAGAAATAGTCATCGCAATAATCCCGACCAGAACAGCAGTGGTATACATACTGGAATCCAGTCTCAGGATCTATTCCTTCAGTGTGACACTTGGAATCATTGTGATAACAGTCCCTCTGTTTTTCTACCCAACGACCGTCTAGTTTTGGGAAGAGAAGAGACATATTTGTGTTACTGTTAATATTTACTGGAAAAGTCCATACTTTTAATCATACTGGAAAAGTCCAGCATGATGATGCCTTTTCCCTCCAGCTTTCTCTCCTTTTCATCCAATCCCAGCTCACTCCCCGCATGGCAATGAAGTGATGATCATGCAGCCGCTGTACCCTGTGGGAGCGTTTTTGTTGCGGAGAGATTCTGAGGAGACATTTGTCCTCTTGTCCCAAGCTAAAGGGCGAAATCCCGCCCTCGATGTAGCGCCGATGCACTGTCGTTGCATCGGCACTGCATCACTAGTGCCAACGTGGGGGTGCTGAGTAGCACCCCCGGGTCAGCATTCCAGTGCTCGGGTCAACACTGCTCGTAGCATTGGACTGAGAGTGCCAATGGGGAGCCGCCATGCACCAGCCAAACCTGCCAGCCCAGGAGGTGGTGGGGCCTGGAAGTGGCTTTAAGGCTGCTTCCAAGGACCTGTTGGGAGGCTATGCAGCCCCGATTTGGGTCACATGGCTCCCTTGGTTCTGCGACTGCTAAAAAGCAGGTCACCCATGGTCAACATTCATCCATGAGATCACCTCCCCCTACTGCCCATTCGATGTCATTGCACACAAACACTCATGAAGGTATTGAGTGTGTCTGTCCTATCCAGTGACTCTCACACAACAGCCTGAACTGCAGATGGTAGAACTGGAAAAAGGTGCAGAAGAGAGTGACAAAGTGGTTACTGGGCAGGGGCACCTCCCTTATGAGGAATAGAAAGGCTACAGCATTTGGGGTTCTTCAGTTTAGAAAAAAGGGCCCTGAGGGGCAACCTGCTTGAGATTTACACAATTATGCAGTGGATGGACAGAGTGGGTAGAGGGATGTTCTTTTCCCTTTATGATCCACAGGGCTTGTTTTTTTAAATTTTGTTGCTTTGTTTCAATTTTTGTTTTATTGTATTATTTTAATATTGTTTTTAAATTGTTTTTAATGCTAAGTTTTATATTTTATTATATTGTTGTAATGCCGCCTTGAGTGCCCTCGGGCAAAAAGGTGGGGTACAAATTCAATAAATAATAATAATAATAATAATAATAATAATAATAATAATAATAATAA
>JAJKFI010032717.1:0-38452 GCA_029204185.1 Lerista edwardsae | reverse complement strand
AATAATAATAATAATAATAATAATAATAATAATAATAATAATAATAATAATAATAATAATAATGAGACACCAGAATCAGGAACTTCCACTAAAATTGAAAGTTGGGCAAAAAAATAATGAAAAAATTCTTTACCCAGTGTGCATTTAGTCTGTGGAACTCTTTGCCACAGGATGTGGTGATGGCATCCAGTCTAGATGCTTTTAAAAAAGGATCAGACAATTTTCTAGAAGTCCATCACAGGTTACAAACCATGATGGGTATGTGCAATCTCCTGGTTTCAAAAGTCGCTACCTCAGAACAGGGAGGTAGGTGGGATGTAGGGAAGTGGTGGCGCTGTGGGTTAAGCTGCTGCTGCTATGCTTGCTGACCAGAAGGTTGGCAGTTCAAGACAGTGCGACGGATTTGACTCCCATTGCTTGTCCCAGCTCCTGCCATCCTAGCAGTTCGAAAACACGTAAAAATGTGAGTAGATAAATAGGTACCACTTTGGTGGGAAAGTAACGGTGTTCCGTGGGCCTTGGCGTATAGTCATGCTGGGCACATGACCACGGCAATTTGTCCTCGCCGGCTCTTAGGTTTATAATGGAGATGAGCACCACCCCCTACAGTTGGTCACAACTAGACCATTTGGTCATGGGGAAACCTACCTTTATCTTTTTTAGCTCAGAATGCCAGGTGCAAGGGAGTGGCAACAGGATGCACATACCTTGTTGTCTTGTGTGCTCCCTGAGGCATCTGATGGGCCACTGTGAGGCACAGGAAGCTTTGGCCTGATCCAGCAGGGCTCATCTTTTGTTTTTATGTTCAGTGGGGCTCACTCCCAGGAAAGTGTATATAGGATTGGAGCCTCAGGGCCCAATCCTATTCTTGTCTACTTAGAAATAAGTCGCATTATAGTCAATGAGGCCTAATCTCAGGTATGTGTGGATATGTCTGCAGCCTCAGACTGATTTGGTGGCCTTGACTAACAGTCTGAACTTGTCTCAGCAAAGCAGCAGAGCTGGGGACATTTTCAAAAAGAAAATTTTCAAAAAAGGTGTTCATAAATGGTGTCAACCATCTTAGAATGTCAGAATGCCCTCAGGAAGGAGTCCTGTGGCACCTGAAAGATAAACACATCCATTCTGAGGTAAATGTTCTTCGGGCGGATGCAGTTTGTCACACGGGAGTGAAAAGGGAGGGGCCTGCCAAAATTCTCTCCTCTCCACAACCGTGGCCAGAGACCCTGAACTCCATTGGTCGTGGTCACACTATGGCCTCCGTAAGAGAGCAACACATAAGAAAAGATGCAGCTGAGAAGCACTCCTTACCTTCGTCATATAGTGTCTTAACTATGCAGACCCCACGCTTGCCCTTGATGAGGCAATCTGCTCCTTGTGGGTAGCATTGCGCTCCTTCTTGATTCTTGACTTTGCACCAGTCGCAGCGAAAGGCGTGTACTGCAGAAGACACACATTTCTTAACTACTCCCTGCCAAGACAGCCCTTGATAGCAGTGATGTCATGTAGGGGGTACGCGGGGGTACGCGCGTACCCATTCCTAGGATTACAGCTGGCCCCGCCCATTCGCCCGCCCACTCGTCGACTCCATTGGTGCTCCACTCCGCCCCCTGCAACGTTTGAATTTCCTGCACGTTTGAGCTGCCTGGCAGCGAGCGGAGCGGAGTGAAGCGAAGCGAGGGAGACCGACGGCAGCAGCAGCGTGAGCAGGTTGCTGGGGTGGGGGGGGATTTTGGAATTTGTCTCCAAAAGATTTTGGAATTGCTGAAATGAGCTGGTGGCTTTCTAAAACTTGCCTTGCCTTCCCAAGCCAGGCCTGGCCTTGCCTTGCCTTGCCTTGCCACTGAAAAATGAGCTGCTCAGAGGTTGCTCTTGAATACTTTTGGAACTGTTGGGTCACTTTAACATGATGCCAGGCCTCTTTAACATGTTCTGGAGGTGCTGTGGAATACTGTTGCAACTGTTGGGTCAGTTTAAAATCGTCTGAGGCCTCAAAAAGGGCTTTTTCATGTCACTTCCTGCCACGACTTCACTTCCAGCTTATGACGTCACTTCCGGTGGGTGTGTCCCGACACGTGCCAATCAAAAGTGAGTACCTGTTCTTAAATCATTTAGATGACACCACTGCTTGATAGGATAATAAACATACCAAAATGGTCACTGTATCATCGTTCAATTGAGATTGGGATCCCAAGTGTCGCCTCACCCCTGATGCGTTGTGAGCCGAGCACAGCTCTGCTTCTCAGAGCACAAACCAACCAAGCGCTGGATTGGCAATGCCGGCTGGCCAGCATCAAATCCAACGCTGGGTTGTAGAGACTGGAGCATCCCCACGGCAAGGACACCCTTACCATAGGGGAGACTCCAGCCTCCCCAATCTTCTCCTAGGATGTACGCTTGCTAAATGCACCTGCGAATCAGAACCATGCAGCCTCCCGGAGAAGCTTAGGATTCCCGCCCACAACATCCCTCCCCCTGCCGATCCCATGTCCGTCGGGACACAGAGCCTCCCTTGTGCTGACTGGCTTCTGTCCCATTGCTCGAGTGCTGACGCGGGGGTGCTGATCGCTCGCGATGTCGCGTTAACGCTATGATGTAGCGTCGATGCGACGTGTGCACTATGATTGTGCTGCCCATGTGCCATGAGATAAAAATGGTTGAAAATTGCTGATCTAGACAAAGGCAGGTCGCTCACAAGGGCTCACTATTTTGTGCGTAACTGAAAGGGCTGCTCACAAAAGCTTCAGGGTAAAACATCGACCAATCAAACTCTCTTGACATCCCTTTCGCTTATGGGCAGTGATGGTGCTCAGGGATGAAGATGCACCCAACATCACCCAGCAACATCACCCAACACCCAGGCCATGATGGTTAGTGCAGCCTTCTTACTTTAGAGGTAGGCTACCTTGAAGTGGCAACAGGATGCACATATTTAGTTGTCTTATATATTCCCTGGGCAGTGGCGTTTCTATAGGGATGGCAAAGCTCTAAGTTTTGCAAGAAGCCTTACCTTGCAGTGGAGATTACTCCTCTCCTGCACCATTTTAGCCAATCTTGGCGTTGCTTACTGGCTACAGCAGCAAGGGAGAGGAGGGATTTACACGACAGGGTAAGGCTTCTGGCAAAACTTAGAGCTTTGCCATCCCTGTAGAAACACCTCTGTCCCTGGGGCATCTGGTGAGCCACTGCAAGATGCAAGAACCTGGAATAGATGGGTCTGGCCTGATCCAGTGCGGCTCTTCTTATGTTCTTACTAGCTTTTCGTTACCCGGCATTGCCTGAGTATTTATTTATCCCAAGCTTCTATTAGACAGGAAAAGGGATGAATTCTATCTATAGCGTAAAATTGAAGTAATTGTATTTACAGGTAATTAAAAGTATAAGTACAGTATAAAAAGTATGAAGTAAAATCTTTAACAAATTCACTATAATATTAATTTAACTCAAAACTTGATTATAAACAACTTTTTTAGTTTCACCTCCAGGAGCAAGAATACATAAATTCTTGGGTGAAGCCACCCTTGAGCAAGCCACATAAAGTTATCCATGGGAGAAACATGGCGATCTCAAATCCACTCCGCAGTACTTAATAGACTGCCCCTGTGACTTGTTGATCGTGATTGAGAATGCAAGTCTCACCGGAAATTGCAATCTCTTAAAGACCGGTCCAAGACCATAATGATGTCTAAAAAATTCCAGAAGGTTCTACAGAGTTCTATTCGACTAAATGTGGGCTTAAATGTCATCGGAACCGTCACCAATCAGCTTAGCAACCCCGCAAACTATGGATTTAACATTAATATCGGTCATTTTGGACATTTTATTTTTCACCCTTCCTCCCCCATGCTGATGGGGGCCGAACTTGGACTTAAATGGCATCGGGAGTATCACTGTTCATCTCAGCAACCCTGAAAACTATGGATTCAACACTAATATTGGGCATTTTCGATCATTTTTACATGGCACCTCCTTCCCACCTCTAGGGGTGCTAGGGGTGTTGTACCCCCACAATATTTGTTGCCAGACCATAAGGCATATGTGTACCAAGTTTGGTGTAAATTGCTCCAGGCATTCCAACAGGCCATTGTGGACATTTTATTTTTCACCTCTCCCCCCTATGCTGATGGGGGCTCAACTCCGACTTAAACTGCATCGGGAGTGTCACCATGCATCTCAGCGACCCTGCAAACTATGGATTCGACACTAACATCAATTGTTTTCTATTATTTTACATGTCACCCCCTTCCCACCCCCATCCCTAGGGGTGCTAGGGGTGTCCTACCCCCACAATATTTTCCAGATGTCATCGGGACTGTCACCATCAGCTTAGTGACCCCGAAAACTATAGATTTGGCACTAATGTTGGTCATTGTGGATATTTAATTTTTCACCCCTCCCCCCAGGCTGATGGGGGCTGAACTGGGACATAAACAGCATCGGGAGTGTCACTACGCAGATCAGCAACCCCAAAAGCTATGGATTTGACACTAATATCGGTCGTTTTCGATATTTTACTTTTCACCCCTAGCCCCCCCCATGCCGATGGGGGCTGAACTCGGACGTAAATGGCATCAGGAGTGTCACCATTCATCTCAGTGACCCTGCAAACTATGGATTCAACACTAACATCGGGTGTTTTAGATCATTTTTACATGTCACCCCCTGCCCACCCCCACCCCTAGGGGTGTCGTACCCCCACAGTATTTTTTCCCAGATTGTAAGGCATATATGTACCAAGTTTGGTGTAAATCGCTCCAGGCGTTCCAGCCGGTCATTGTGGACGTTTTATTTTGCACCCCTTCTCACACACACCCCACACTGATGGGGGCCAAACCTGGACTCAAACAGCATTGGGAGTGTCACTGCTCGTCTCGGCGACCCTGGAAACTATGGATTTGACACCTATATCAGCCGTTTTTGAGTATTTTTACATGGCACCCCTTTTGCACCCCCACCCCTAGGGGTGCTAGGGGGGTCTTACCCCTACAGCATTTGTCACCAGACCATAAGGCATACGTGTACCAAGTTTGGTGCACGTCACTCCAGGCGTTCCAGATCTTTGCTGGAATATACATGCAAACACACACACATCCATACATCCTCTTTTATATACTGTATATAGATGTTCATCAGAAGGTGGTAATTAATTAAAGCCTATGATTCTCTGCTTTTTTCCAAATGAAGAAACGTGTTCTGAGAAAAATAACTTGAATGGCATGCCCAGGGTCTGCCGTGTGTGTGTGTGTGTGTGTGTGTGTGTGTTGATATTTTACTTTAATACCAAGGAGCAATTGCAAAAGGGTGGCCAGTGAGGGTGTAGGTATTATGCAAGGGGGGTTAGAGACACTGTTCCCTATTAGTACGTTTTGGTAATTTTTTTGGGAATTTTGGGATCTCTTCCGAGGCTGACCTTGATCCCTGCACTGCATCTTCTCTTTCCCAACCAATGCTGAAATGACAGTGCAGGTGGGCATCCACACTCACAGGTCTGGAATCTGCTGATCCAGTTATCTGCAGATCCAGGAGTCCTTTTGCATATCTTCTGTGTGCCCATTAATTTTATTTAGATTCTAAGCGAGGCAAAAATGTTATAGCGTTGGATAGACAGGCTATGGGATGATGAGTCTGCGTATCAGGACAAGGTATTACAGCTATCTAGCTGGTGCAAAAAAAATAACCTTCTATTTAATATCCAAAAAACTAAGGAGTTTATAGTGGACTACAGGAAAAAAAGAGCAGACATTCAGCCACTGTATATAGATGGAGTCTGCGTGGAACAGGTGGTTGAATGTAAGTTTCTTGGGACCATCATAACAAATGACCTGACTTGGAGTGCGAACACCGCAGCTTTAATTAGGAAGGCGCAACAACGGTTGTATTTTCTAAGGATTCTTAGAAAACAACAATTGGCTGAGAGTCTGCTAACTACCTTCTATCGGAGTTCAATTGAGAGCATATTATCCTACTGTCTCTGTGTATGGTACACGAGCTGCACAGTAGCAGAGAAAAGGGCAATTCAAAGGGTGATTAGGACGGCCCAAAACATCATTGGCTGTTCACTCCCCTCTTTAGAAGAACTGTATAAGAATAGATGTAAGAGGAAGATATCTAATATATTGAAAGACTCCTCTCATCTGGGACATCAGCTCTTTGAACTATTACCATCGAGAAGGAGATTTAGGGTATTGAAAGCGAGGACGAGTAGATTCAGGAACAGCTTTTATCCAAGTGCAGTATTGAGTTTAAATGCGGGGTCATAAGTTGTTGTGGAGTTTAAATGGCTGGGAGAAATGGGGTTTTTATATGTGTATAAGAGACTGTTGTATGGGTGGTTGTGTATATTCGGTGTTGTCCAGTTTTTACCTTGGGGAAGAGCACCTCATTTCGTTGCACCCAGTGTAATGAAAAATAAATTTCTTATTCTTATTCTTATTAATGTTTGAAGAGACTAGACCAAATGTGAACAGGACATTATTATGTTAATGAGTTAACAGGGCATTAATTGATTCCTGTTCATATTTTATCTAGTCTTAGCTCTTATCTTACCTTAGCTGTTATGATGGAGACAGGGTTTCCCCATATCCACTGTTTCTGTATCTGCAGGGGGAGCCCCTGGAATGGACCCCCCACAGATTCAGGGGCCCACCTGCACTTCCAAGACTAAGGTCCTGTGTGAACCAAATACACAGGGACAAGAACTAGGGCGGCCTTCCCCCAAGTCTCTCTGCCAAGATATATTCTGGGAGCTGGTCACTTTTTAAGAAGCAGAGGTAATACAGCTCTTTTAAGTAGGTGGGACTTACCTCCTGTGATGACGCCAAGGAAAACACAGGCCACAAGCAACCAAGTCTGCATCATTCGGAGTCCCCGAGTCTCCTGTCTCCAGTGCGGTCCCATTGAATGACCTTTGAGTGTGGAGAGCAAATCTGACTCTTCCAGGTGGACCACCTAAGTTTTAGTTGGCAGCCAGGCAGGTTGTCACTTCAGTAGGCTCTGACAG
Source organism: Lerista edwardsae (assembly GCA_029204185.1). Classification (NCBI taxonomy): domain Eukaryota; kingdom Metazoa; phylum Chordata; class Lepidosauria; order Squamata; family Scincidae; genus Lerista; species Lerista edwardsae. The sequence goes on along the minus strand of JAJKFI010032717.1, from coordinate 31,452 downwards.
GGCTTCCAAGCAGACACTGAACCTGCCCAAAGCACAAGTGAATCAAGCTAGGCTACAGCAGTTCTATGAGTCCAGATGGGATGTTATTGGCTCCTCCTCAGGCCACCTGATCCTTCTGGTTTGGAAAGCTGCAGTAACACTTCAGCTAGCTGCTCCACAACAGCCACAGGCTAAGGAATGAGCCTTGCTTGCAAACGTCTTTGGTTATTTGAGGAGTACAGTGTTTGAGGTTCGCTGAAGGGACCACCCAATCCTATGGTGCCAGGCCCATGTAGGAGCAGTGGTGCCAAAATGGCTACTGCTGTATCCTGTGGGCTGTGTGGCTGTAAAGAACTAGCCACAAGAGTTTGTTACTTTGAAGTCCAGGCCCTTAACCAATTTACCAGTTAATGACCTGACTTCTAATTTCTATCGTGACTAGCTGTGAGTACTGTAGAATGCAGGCGCGTAGGAACCCTGCCAGGCACACCACCAGCTCCTCAAACACGCTGCCTCAGACCTAGGGGAGCTCTAGGTCTTAGTAAACCAGCATACAGGCTGCTCCAAGACCCCCCTAATAACTCCACTCACCTGGAGACAGGGAATCTGGAACTCAGCCACAAAAGAAGATTTAGCCGAGAGGGTTAATGCCTCCGTTTGCCCGAAGATAACACCTGAAGATCTCAAGGTCGTGAGCTCGGGACTGCCGGAAGTCTCTGCGAGCAGCAGACCTTGGAAACTGCGGCTGATTAAAAGCTGAGTTTCAGCTGCCTTGTGGGAGGAGGAGTGTGCTGAAATCAGCTGTATCTCTGGTGGCAGCAGGGAAGCCTCATCAGCCAGCAGACGACAGACGGGTGGCTAAAGAAAGTGGGCTAAATCCAGAAAGAAAGATCTGTATGAGTGTTGTTCTTGGAAGACAGAACATTCTGTAAATTGTAAAAACCTTCGGGTTTGTGAGAAAGTCTGCCTATGTAAACCGCCTTGAGTTCAATCATTAGAGAAATCTAGTGATCTTAAGAAAGGCGGTATATAAATACATTTATTATTATTATTATTATTATTATTATTATTATTATTATTATTATTATTATTATTATAAAAGAGTAAATAAATCCTTGGCAGTTTCTATGGCCCAGGTAGTGCCACTGAATTTAGCCAGTACCCAAGAATTAACTTCTTCCCCTTAACAGAACGTACTCACAAACCAAAGATGAGCTTATAAGCTTTATTTTAAAACAAGACTCACTTGGTTACGTGGCCAGAAAGCCAACAGAAATGAGATTAATATTTGTTAACTTCTTAGCTAGATGTTAACCATACTGCGCAATAGAAAGCTAAGCACAAGTCTTCATTTCATCTCAGCAAGCTGAAGTCACGCCATGCCTGGGAACAGCCCAAGAAGAAGCTGAAGGATGACTACCCACCAAATGGCGACTTTTATAGCTCTTAGTTCACAGGTTTTCCCACTTAGAGCTAATTGCCTCTTCTGCCTAGTGACAAGCGGGGCATTATCCCATGACTTACAGCTGTACAGCTAGTTTTGACTTTTAAAGCCCTTTACGGCTCGGGTCCGGGGTATTTGAGGGACCGCCTCCTTCCATATAATCCAACCCATACTCTTAGATCATCTGGGGGGGCCCTTTTGACTGTGCCGCCACCAGGAGAAGTGAGAGGGGCGGCGGCCAGGAAGAGGGTCTTCTCGGTGGTGGCCCCCCAACTCTGGAACACCCTCCCCTTAGAATTGAGAACTGCTCCCTCTTTGTTAACATTTCGGCGGGGCTGAAGACCTTCTTATTCCAAAAAGCTTTTAACTGTTGACAGGCTGGCTGGTTTGTTACATTTTTATATTTTATTTTATGATCCACTGGGCTTGTTGTTTTTAAATTGTATTGTTTTGTTTTAATTTTGTTTTATTGTATTGTTTTAATATTGTTTTTAAATTGCTTTTTAATGTTAACTTTTATATTGTATTTTTATATTGTAATGCCGCCTTGGGTGCCTCCGGGCAAAAAGGTGGTATAGAAATCTAATAAATAATAATAATAATAATAATATAGGAATTCAGGGAGGGCAGGCTGGTACCAATTTGGCCTTGAGCAGGCCTCTTAAACAACCTCCCTAAATTTTCCCTCCAGACTAGCTGATAAGTCTTGAGGCACCAAAGGTTGTCACTTTTGATTTCAGGCTGGCCTGTGTTAACTCATCCCCTTGACAGGTTAAACAATTCCAAAATGGAGTCAGGCCTACAAAGATGCCTTAAGGCCTGTATTTTAAATCCTTGGTTCTTTACAATGGCATCCATATGGGGCATCATCAGGCTCACACAAGAATGGAGTACCCGTGTGTACCAAAACAGGTGTTCCTGAGCTCCTATTCATTCCTTCACAGTAAGCAGATCCACAAGCCTAAGAGATGCTGCTGCAGGCCAGTTTTCTTCCAGATGTGACTCTGCATTAAGGAGTGTCAGATATGCCTTCCTGGGCCTGGTGGGTTTGGCTTGTGGAAGTAGCTGCCGCCATGTGCCCATGGTAGCACCTCCAGCACCCCACGCAGGCAGCGAGTCTGGATGAGATCAGAAAATGCAAGATCCCAGGAAGTTTCCTGGACTGGTTCAGTTCAGTCGGTTCAGTTCAGTCGGGCTGTTACTTCAATGACTGCACTGGCTGATAGTTCATTTCCGGGCAGAATTCAAAGTGCAAGTTTTGACTTTTATTGCTCAGGTCCAGGGTATTTGAGGGACCACCTTCTTCCATGTAATCCTTCCTTTCCCCTTAGGTCAACAGAGGGGGCCCTTCTAACCGTGTCATCACCAGTAGAGGTAAGGGAGATGGCCGTACAAAATGAGTCCTTCTCGGTGGTAGTGACCCCTCTAGAGAATTCCTTTTGGAATCGAGAATAGCTCCTTCTCTGGAGTCTTTTTGGCAGGACTTTGAGACTTTTTTTTTTATTTAGGGAAGCTTTTAGTTGCTGATATTGTTATTGCTGTACTGCATTCATTTTACTTTTGAGCTGGTCTCTGTAATAAAGTTGTAACTAAAAGTTTTAACTAATTGCTGACATGGGAGGTAGGAGACTGGCACTTACAAAATTTTAATCATGATCCAATTGAGCATATTCCGTGTTATTGTTTTTATTTTTCATGGCTTACTTGTTTGTATTATGTTTTAGCATTTATTCATTATTTTATTGAATATTTTATTTTATTGAAGTTGTCTCCAAGCTCCAGTGCATAGCTGGGTGCTCATCATTGGCTGGCCCCGCCCCTGCCGCCCATCTAGTTCCTCCTACCATCACGGTTGTTACTGCTGAGGCTCCTGATGTGGCGATTGCAACTGCACCGCCAACCACCTTCCTGCCTCCGATGCCAGTTCCATTTATCCCACAAGGCCCAACATGGCAGCCACCGACATACCCAACTGGCTCGTGGTGCCCATCCCCACTGGTGCAGACAGCTGGCCAACTGCCAGTTCCTCCATCTGCAGTTGGTTTCCCTCAATATTATTTATTTATTTATTTATTTATTAAATTTCTACCCCTCCTTTCTGCCCGAAGGCACTCAAGGCGGCATTACAAAGTTAAAGCAGAATAAAGTTAAAACAGAATAAAATACATCATAATTAAAAACAATAATTAAAAACAATATTAAGACTAAAACGTACAACTGCCATCCCATGGATCATAAAAGTACGAGAATATAAAAAGGATGTAAAGACCAGCCAGCCTGTCAGCAACTAAAAGCCTGCTGAAACAAAAAGGTCTTCAGCCCCTGCCGAAATACCCCCAAAGAGGGAGCAGTTCTCAACTCTAAGGGGAGGGTATTCCAAAGTTGGGGTGCCACCGCCGAGAAGGCTCTCCTACTGGCCGCCACCCCCTCACCTCTTCTGGTGGCGGCACAGTCAAAAGGGCCCCCCCAGATGACCTCAGAGTACGGGTAGGATTATATGGGAGGAGGCGGTCCCTCAAATACTCTTGTATGCCAATAAAGGTTTTTGGATTTGGAAATGCTCTGGGCCCAAGCCATAAAGGGCTTTAAAGGTCAAAACCAGCACTTTGATCTGGCCCGGAACAGAACTGGCAGCCAGTGTAGTCGCCGAAGCAACGGCTCGACAGAGTCAAACCGATGTGCGCCAGCAACCACCCGAGCCGCCGCGTTCTGTAGTAGTTGTAATTTCCGGACCGTCTTCAAAGGCAGCCCCACGTAGAGCGCATTGCAATAGTCTAATCTAGATGTCACTAGGGCATGGGTCACTGTGGCCAGGTCCGTGTGAGAGGCTAAAAATATCTACATACTCCCCTTTTAGCAATAACTCCCCTTTTAGCAATAGCAATATGATTTCTTTCTCGGTACAGTAGGGACCCCCACACTACCTGGGCCCCTGCTAGCTCTGCTGGCCCCACAGCACATCCTGTCAGCCCCATATGGTTTCCTGCCAAGTGGCACATATGGCCCGCCCCTGAGCTACAGTCTTGCCTGTAGTTAACCGGATGGGCTCAGCCACCAGAGCCTCATCACACCTATGGGAAACTGGGGCTTGCCCTGGGCATGCACCTTGCCCCCACTATTAAAGAAAATCAATCAGTATCAATCAATCAATCAATAATGTTTATATACTGCTTTTCAACACAAAGTTCAGAAAGTGGTTTACAGGCAAATAGTAATAATAAAGTTGAATGGTTCCATGTCCCAAAGGGATCACAATCTAAAAAAATGCAGACCACCACCAGCAACAGCCACTAGAAAAGTCACTGTGCAGGGGTGAATGGGGACAATTACTCCCCCCCCCCGCTAAATATAGGAGGAACACCACTTGAAAAAGTGCCTCTTGCCCAATAAGCAGGGTTATTGCTAAAAGGGGAGTATGTAGATATTTTTAGCCTCTCACATGGCATGCCTGAGCCCACAGAAAAAACAGATGACAAACCCTAGGATCGGGAGGTTATCCATAGGGCTAAGATAAACTGTAACTGGTCTAACTAGCTGAAGCGTTTTATAGCATATGCTGGGTTCATTTCCCGTCGTCAGCCCCCAAAAGGAGCCCTGCTTTGGAAATATTTGGACACGACTAACTAAAAGGCAAGTAGAAAGCCCTGAGGATGAGCACAACCAACAGAGAATGAACACAAGCAATAGCTAAGTCAGAGTGCAGTTTGCTGAAACGTTTATTTTAATGTGGATTTCATGGCCATGGTTCCATTTCATGGAATGATGAATCTGATCATGGAAATGAAACACAATTCATGGAAAGAGGCTTGCATCCAGGCTCAGGGGTGCAACTCGTCCTCGAGATCTCAGAGTTGTCTCCATCCACACTCAAAAGAACTACAAGAGTCTGTTGCATTTACTCTCATTCCAACAGCAGCTGTATTTAAATTTGTATCCAGTCTCAGGATCTGTTCCTTCATTTTCACACAAGGTCCAATCGATATGATAGCCCTTCACTTTTTGTACCCAACGACCGTCTAGTTTTGGGGAGAGAAGAGACATATTTGTGTTACTGTTAATTTTTGCTAGTGAAATCTCCAGCACGATGATGCTTTTCCCTCCGGCTTTCTCTCCTTTTCATCCCATCCCAGCTCACTCCCCACAGGGCAATGAAGTGGCGATCGTGCAGCTGCTGTACCCTGTGGGAGCGTTTTTGTTGCGGGGAGTTCCTAAGGAGACATTTGTCCTTTTGCCCCAGGCTAAAGGGTGAAATCCGGCCGATGCACTGTTGTTGCATTGCCACTACATCACTAGCGCCAACGTGGGGGTGCTGGTCGTCAGCGCTACAGTGCTTGGGCCAACACTGCTTGTAGCATCAGCCCAAGAGTGCCGATGGGGAGCCGCCCATGCCCCAGCCAAACCTGTCATCCTGGAGAGGGGGCGTGTCAGTCCAGGAGGTGGCAGGGCCAGGATGCGGCTGTTAGGCCTCATCCAAGGCCATGCAGCCCTGATTCGGGCCACAGAGCTTCCTTGGTTCTGCGACTGCTATACAGCAGGTCACCCATGGTCAATCTTCATCCATGGGATCACCTCCCCCTACTGCCCATTTGATGTCATTGCACACAAACACTCATGAAGGTACTGAGTGTGTCAGTCTGATCGTGTGACTCTCACACAACAGCCTGAACCGCAGATGTTCACAAGGCAGCGGGGCACAGAATAGATCCCTCCTGAAGTATTGTGTACAGTTTGGTTGCCACATCACAAAAAAGCACATTGTAGAACTGGACAAGGTGCAGAAGAGAATCACAAAGTGGTTACTGGGTAGGGGCACCTCCCTTGTGAGGAAAGGCTACAGCATTTGTAGAAAAAAGGCCCCGGGGGCGGGGGAGAATCTGATTTGCAACAACCATGGCCAGAGACCCTGAACTCCTTTGGTCCTGTTCATACTATGGCCTCTGTAAGAGAGCAACACATAAAAAAGGATGCAGCTGAGAAAACACTCTTTACCTTCGCCATATAGTGTCTTAACTGTGCAGATCGCTCCCGGGTGTCCGCATATTTCATGTCTAGGATAGCATTGCTGTCCTCGTTTCCTCGTGCAACATCGGCAAATTGTGGCTTGTACTGCAGAAGACACACATTTCTTAACTACCCCCTGCCAAGACTGCGCTTGTTAGGACAATAAACATATCAAAATGTATCATCGTTCAACTGAGACTGGGATCCCATGTACTGGAACCAGAGATGTCCTGAAAGTTCGGTCAGGGGTGCTCAACCAAAGAAACACCTCGATTTGCTTCTCTGAAAGCAGAATCTAGACCAGCCATTTTCAACCACTGTGCTGCAGGGCACATTAGCGTGCCGTGAATGGTCCACAGGTGTGCCGCGGGAATTCTGGGAAGTTTATTTATTAGTAGGGCCTATGAGGATGTGAGCAGTATGGGGTGCCTTATCAGTTGTCAAAAAACTGATGGTGTGCCTTCACAATTTTAGTGCCGTCTCAGCCGAGGCGTAGGGAGGGTGCCATGGCGAGACGGGGCACAACAGGGCAGAAAAACTCATGCTCTTTTCGGGCCTCCCACCGTCCCTTTATTTTTAAAAGTACAGCCCAATCATGTCTGGGGCTATGCAGTATATAAGGAAACATGGAATCATTACAAAAATGAAAACAACGTAAAACCAAGTTTCTTTCCTTTTAGTCCGTTATGGTAATTGTTTTAGAAATGCGGGTATCTCTTCCAAAGCGTACCTTGATCCCTGCCCTGTACCTTCTCTTTACCAACCAATGCTGAAAGTACAGGGCAGGTGGGCCCCTGCATTCACAGGTCCAGAATAAGAACATAAGAACATAAGAAGAGCCCCACTGGATCAGGCCAAAGGCCCATCTTGTCCAGCTTCCTATATCTCACAGTGACCCACCAGGTGCCTAAGGGAGTTCAGAAGACAACAAGATGCTTGCATCCTGTGGCCACTCCCCTGCACCTGGCGTTCTGAAGTAGCCTACTATTAACATAAGGAGGTTGCCCAACCCATCATGGCATGTAGCCCTCGATGGACTTTTCCTCCAGAAATCTGTCCAGTCCCATTTTAAAGGTATCTAGGCCAGATGCCATCACCACCTCCTGTAGCAAGGAGTTCCATAGCTTAATTACCCACTGGGCAAAGAAGTATTTCCTTTTATCTGCTTTAACTCTCCCAACACTCAACTTCAGTGGATGCCCTCTGGTTCTGGTATTGTGAGAGAGGGAATCTGCTGATTTATTTATTTATTTATTTATTTATTTATTTATTTATTTATTTATTTGAAGAATTTATACCCCGCCTTTCCCATGCCAAAGCAAATGCCCAAGGCGGCTTACATGAGCAGGCTAGTCTAAACCACCATTTTTTTTCCAATGGGGTTTTTACAAATCTACAGTATTCTTGTGATCTGCCAATCTTCAGGCCCAGACATTGCCTTCACAGTGTGGTTCTCTCCTTTGGCTGCCTGCCATCAAGCCTCAGCAGGCAATCGCAAGTCAAGCCTGGACAGGTCCTCCAGGTCGTATTCCCTTCTTTGCCAGCTGGCCTCCTCACACACTCCACCGCAGCTCTCACTTGCGGTGAGCTAATCAGCTCCACAGCGACTCTGTTCTGCCACCACAGGTACTGCAGCTTGTCACAGCCTGGCATTCGTCTCCCATCCAAAAGCAAACCGCAGATTTTCCTGCTTAGCTTCAGGCAGTACCAGCAGCTCAACCATCAGTCCACACCTCCTGCCCACACCTCCTGATGCAATTATCTGTGTGTCCAGGAGTCCTCCCTCATGTCCCGCAAATGCCCATTAACATTATTGAGATTCTAAATGGGGCAAAAATGTTCTTCCTTTTGCAGTAAGTATTCAAGTTTATAGCAATGTGCAGACAAGCTACCAGCAGCCTGAATGCTTGAAGAGACTAGAGAAAATGTGAACAGGAATCAGTTAGTCTTAGCTCTTATCAGTCTCTTACCTTTAGTCTTAGCTCTTATGATGGAGACAGGGTTCCCCCATATCCATGGATTCTGTATCTGCAGGGGAAGCCCATGGAATGCATCCCCCACAGATATAGTGGCCCATCTGCCCATCTGCTTTTCCAGGACTAAGGTAAAGGGTGTAGTGAACCAAATGCACAGGGAGAAGAACTAGGGCTGCCTTCCCCCAATTCTCTCTGCAAAGATATATTTTGGGAGTTGGTCACATTTTAAGTAATACTGCTCTTTTGAGTAGGTGGGACTTACCTTCTGTGATGACGCCAAGGAAAACACAGGCCACAAGCAACCAAGTCTTCATCATTGGGAATCTCCAAATCTCCTGTCTCCAGCAGGGTCCCACTGAATGATCTTTGGGGGTGGACAGCAAATCTGACTCTCCCAAGTGGACCACCCGGATTTTGGTTGGCAGCGGCAGGCAGGCTGTCACTTCAGTAGTTTCTGCAGGGCTCCTAAGCAGACACTGAACCTACACAAAGGCACTAGTCAATCAAGCTAGGCTAAAGCTTTTATAAATACAGATGGGATGTTATTGGTTCTTCAGGCCACCTGATCCTTCTGGTTTGGAAAGCTGCATTATTGCTTCAGCTAGCTGCTCCACAACAACAGCCAAGCAGTTATCCTTGCTTGCAAGCTTTTTTGGTTGTCCAAACAGTATGGTGCTTTGTTGTTGTTCAGTCGCTAAGTCATGTCCGACTCTTCGCGATCCTATGGAGCACAGCACGCCAGGCCTCCCTGTCCTCCACTAGCTTCCAGAGTTCGCCCAATTTCATGTTCATTGCTTCGGTGACACTATCTAACCATCTCATAATGGACACCTTCCGACCTGAGGGGCTCATTTCCAGTGCGTTTAGCCTTTTTGTTCTGTAATCCATGCGGTTTTCTTGGCAAGAGTACTGGAGTGGGTTGCCATTTCCTTCTCCAATGGATCACGTTTAGTCAGAACTCTCTACTATGACCTGTCCATCTTGGGTAACCCAACATGGCATAGCTCACAGCTTCATTGAACTACTCAAGCCCCTTTGCCATGACAAGGCAGTGATCCATGAAAGGGAGTATGATGCTTAAGGTCCACTGAATGGGTTTGCGAAGGACCGAGAGCAGCCATATTGAAAGGATGGGAAGATGGGATGCTGGAAAGGGGGAAGGCTATGTGGTTGTTTTGCTTGTGTCAAGGTTGTCAGTAGCCTTTTTTTCCCTTTTAGATTCACTTTGCTATTGGAAAATGGCTGAGAAATCACTCAACTGATTGCTGCATTCTCAGGAAAGCAGCAGGTTCTGGCCTCACAATGACGACCCTTCCGGCCATGACATCACTTCCGATGGGTCCAAGACAGATTGTCATTCTAAAAAAGTGGGACCCGGTGCTAAAACATCTGAGAACCACCAACCTAGTGCTTTACTTTGCTCCACTGAAAGAAGGAGCCCTTTGTTGCTTATGTGGGAGAACAAGGGGTGCACACTGGGGGGTGGGGGCTCAAAATTCTCCCTTCCCTTTGTGACCCTCCCCTATAACCTCAGTCATTGTGAATGAGGCCTGGTTCTTTGCACTTTGTTGTTCAGTCCTGAGTCTCAGTTTGGGTGGCCAACCCTCCCTGATTGGCCTGGAGTTGACCTTTGTACCTGGTCACACTAGGCATGGCCTCCATAAAAGAGTAACACATAATGATAAGGTGCACCTGGAACACTCTCCTTACCTCTCAAGATAATGAATGTTATCTGTTCGTAAATTCACTGTTTGTAACTGGTATTATGCCTTTAAGACCTTTCAGGCTTGTTGCAGGAGTTTGCTTCTCAAAAAGCAGAATCTAGACCAGTGGTCCTCAACCTTTTTCATGCTATCACCCAATATATAAATAAATACATAAGGTTTAAGACTGGGGACCCCATTGTTGATCCTGCCCTCTCCCAGTTCCCTATCCGCCCGCTCCCCGCTCCCCGCTCCCAGCACCATTCACTGTGAGTAACCATTCACCATTCATTAACCAAATATTCTTATTATAGAGAGCAGGAAAAGTTGCCCTGAAGCCTGGCCCTAGTGAAAGCTATTTTAGCCCAATTGCCTGAGCAGGACTGGGGCACCATGTCCTGGTACCTGAAAGGGTGCACCAGATGCCTCCCCCTTGACCTGGTGGAGCTCTAGGCCAGTGTTCTTCAACTGTCTTCATTCCCATAAGTTGCCGTGACCCCAAAACTGAGGCTTCGCAGACCCATTGGGGTCCCGACACCAAGGTTGAAGAACACTGATCTAGACAAAAGCTCAGAAGGGCTCACATTTTTGCGAGCATCTGAAAGGGCTGCTCATAAAGGCTTCAGTGTAAAACATCAGCCAGCCACTGGTGTCAAGCTCCCTTGACACCTCTTCGTTTTGTGGGCAGGGGAATTAAGCAGTGATGGTGGCCAAAGTTGATGACCAATATCCAGTGATGTCATTCAGGGGGAACGGACCAGAACAGGCGTTCCGGATCCTAACGGGCTCTGTGGCTGGTTCCGGGTTCCCTGCAAATGCCAATCAAAAAGTGAGTTCCTGTTCCTCAATCATTTGAATGACACCACTGCCGATATCCCTCTTTCCTCTCCCATAGGCAGCTCCAAGACTGCTAAAGACCATATCTTTTATGGTCTCCTGTCTGATCGATCCAAACATGGAATTGGAGCAGGACATGGGAAGGGAAAGTACCAGCATGCCCCAGTACTTCAGGTGAAAACCAAGTTTTTAGGGCCTTAGGAAGCCGTGTGTGGCTTCCTTGGCCCTCATAACGCCTCCGAGGGAGGCAGTGGGCATGAGTGGTTCCTGGGGCAGCATGGCTGAGGGAACAGTGCTGCCCCCCAGTTGTGCCACCCATTGTCAACTGATCACATGGACACCCCCCCCAGAACTCCGCTGCCTGCCCCCTTAATTGATGATGTGCCAGCCTCTGCTCCACCTGTATAGGTGGTGTTATGCAAAAGCCCGAAGTCTCCAAGCAAAGATGGGGGAACTGGAATGATGGGTGACTAGGGAAAATATTGATATAGTGGGCAGAACAGAAACCTGGTGGAATGCGGAGAACCAGTGGGATACCGCAATACCAAGCTATAAACTCTATAGGAGGGACAGGGAAGGGTGTGTTGGCGGTGGGGTGATCATCTATGTCAGAGAAGGGATAGAATCCAGCAGAGTAGAAATTGAAGGTGGGCCTGACTCCACCATAGAGTCACTGTGGGTTAAACTCCCAGTACAGGTCAAAAGAGCGATGTCAAAAGAGTCCCCCAACTCCCAAATGTTCTAGCTCAGCATTCTCTATCCCTGGACATTTCCCACACCTCACTGTCGCCCTTTTCCTTTTCCAAGTTTGGGGGTGGAAAGAGAAAAAGGAGCAGCGGAGGAGAATAAGCCCGGGAGGGCACCAATTTCCCACCTGAGGCGACCTCTTCGACCAGCCTCATGGCAGGGGCCATGCTTTTTCTGGTGGGGGAGAAGCAAGGAATTGACGATCTGTGATTCTTTGCCCACTCCAAACTCAGAAACTTATGCTGAGAAAAATAATTTGAGTGACAGGTCCAGTCTGCCAGGGGTCTGTGTGGGGGGGGGGGGGCAATGTGTGTGTGTAAACTTTGTTTCTAACATTTTACTCAAATACCAAAGAGAAAGAGGGTGGGGGGGATGAAGATGTTATGCAGGGAGGAGAGCAGAAGCAGAGTCCCTTTCCTTTTAGTAGGCTATGATCACTGTTCTAGAAATTTTGGGATCTTTACCATAGCAGACATTGATCCCTGCTCTGTTAGTGTTGTTTGTATGTAGCCATTTAGCCGATACCAAATTCCAAGTATGGTATTCATACTTGGCCAATAAATATTATCTATCTATCTATCTATCTATCTATCTATCTATCTATCTATTTCTTTTTTTTCCAACCAATTTTGAGATTTTAATAAAGGCAGGGCCCCGTATCTGTGAATCCGGCATCCACAGATTCAGGGCGCATTGCTAACGCATTTTCCATCACTGGGGTAAGAGCAATGCAGCTCCAAGGTAAGAAAATAAACATTTCCTTATGTTGAGGAGCCCTCCGTGACTCCTCCTCCACTGCAGGATGCAACACCTGCCCCATTGGCACAGCTATGCCAGTGCTGGAATGTAGGTTGAGATTGGGCCCTCCAGGGGCAGATCCAGGGGTAACTGCCTGTCTCCCCTTGTGCTCATTAATGTTGTTTAGATACTTAATGGGGCAAAAATGTTCTTCCTTTTACAAGTCACTATAAGCATTCAAGCTTATAGCAACTCACAGACAGGTTGGTGACAGCCTGAATGTTTGAAGAAACTACAGTACATAGTAGATAGTATGTTAACAGGGATCAATTAATGTCCTGCCAACTGGGAGGGATATAGGGGACGTGGTGGCGCTGTGGGTTAAACCGCTGTTGCTGAACTTGCTGGCCAGAAGGTTGGCGGTTCAAGACTGCATGACGGAGTGAGCTCCCATCGCTTGTCCCAGCTCCTGCCAATATAGCAGTTCAAAAGCACGTAAAAATGCGAGTAGATAAACAGGTACCACTTCAGTGGGAAGGTAACAGCGTTCCGTGCACCTTGGCGTATAGTCATGCCGGCCACATGACCATGGAAGCTTTGTCCTTGGACAAACGCCAGCTCTTCGGCTTAGAAATGGAGATGAGCACCGCCCCCTACAGTCGGTCACGACTAGACCATTCGGTTGTGGAGAAACTTTTACCATTTAACTGGGAGGGGGGCACCCAGGGGCCATAGAGACAGGCTTTCACAATACACAAGGACAAATAAAATGTTATTTCAGAAGCTAGATGCTAATCATGGAGGTAACCCCAGGACCCTCAGCAAACAAAAGGTTTGAAAAGATTGCTAAAGGAAGACAGGGTGATAGCAGGGAAGCTGAATCAACTCTCTCCTTTGGCTTTTCACTGCAGAAAATGTTGGACAGAGGCTCAAACCAAAACTGCGTTTCTCATTGGTATTTATTATGTGTATTGTGAGATGAAAGTACATGGCACTGGACTGAGTAACACAGGTCAAAAACAAATGCTTGCCCCAGGGCAGTGATGTCATCTGGTAATGAAGATCGGGAACACTGGGCGGGACTTACGCGTGATTGGCTGCCCGTCCGTAGCGTTCCACGGCTGCCCTGGCCTCGGCGGGGCACCTGCTCACCAGGGGGGATGGGTGGGGGCATGCCAGGTGCCTGGGCGAGCAGCGGTGGGGCACACCAACCAGGGGCAGCCTCCCCGAAGCCAGGGCAGCCGCAGAACAGACGGGCTGCCAATCACGCGTAAGTCCCGCCCAGAGTTCCCATTCTTCATTACCAGAGGACATCACTGCCCCAGGGGGCTTATAGTTTAGATATTTTACATGCAAGAGAAGAGCTTCCATGAGAAATGGAACACATAAAGGAAAGTCAGAAATGTCATTATTCTCAGGCGTTATTCTTCAGAGCTGATCTGAAGACTGCTGTATGGAAGTGATTGCCAAACTCCTACCAGGGAGTTGGGAACCACCTTAGGGCACAATCCTAACCTGGCGTTGCGCTGGCGCTCCTCTGCTGGACCGGCGCTGTGGCAAATGTGCGTCAGCTGCACTGGTCGAGTGCTGGCTTAGCTCTCCTGCCGCAGGGCCACGCTGAGGGCCTGCTGGAGGCAGACAGGAGGCGTAAGGGGGCGGAGGCAGGGCCCGACTGTTGGGCCGTATCCAAACCCCCATCCCCATGCTGGGCGGGCCCAATTCAGGCCACTCCTGGCCATGGGGGAAACATCCCCTTGCCCTGTGCTGAGCTACTGCTGCCGCCTCCTTACACTGTTAGGAAGCAGCACAGGTGAGCCGGCTTGCCAGTTACAGCACAGGTTAGGATTGCGCCCTAAGTAGGTGCAGGGGAAGGACTAAGGCAGCAGTGCAATCCTCAGGATCGCACCACTGCCGGGGACAGAAGGGATTTTTTCCCACTTACTAGTAAAAGCACCAGCCTCCGGGGGAAGGGGGTGCAGGGAGCCCTGTGGATACCTCTACAGGGGCCCCCAAGCCCCAGGAAATGCTAAAAAAAAAAAGCTATTGGAACCCACTTTCAGTTTTCGCTTGTGAAATTGGAAGTGGATTATGATAGCTTTCTAACACTTTCTGAGATTTGGGGAGCCCTGAGGGTGTTCCATGGGGCTCCCTGTGCCCCCTGGAGGCCTAATACTAAGTATAACCCAGTGGTGTCATCTACAAATAAGGAATGGGAATGCTGGGCGGGACTTACGCAGGACTTACGCAGGACTGGCTGCCCGCCCGTCCCGTTCCGCAGCTGCCCTGGCCTCGGGGGGGGTGCCTGCTCACCGGGGGAGATGGATGGGGGGCGCGCCGGAGCCTGGGTGAGCAGTGGCAGGGCACGCAAACCGGGGGCAGCCCCTCCATGCCAGGGCAGCCACGGAACGAAACGGGCGGGCTGCCAATCATGCGGAAGTCCCACCCAAGTCCCGCCCAGCATTCCTGTTCCTTGTTTGTAGATGACACCACTGGTATAACCCCCCTTCTATTCCTGAAAGATGTGGGATCCTGGGAATTGCGCTGCTGCCTTTCCCCCTCCCCACCCCTTAGAGGGGCATGGGCCTGTGCCTCCCAGGCTGGTGGGTCATCATGACCCCCCAGTTTGGCAAGCACTGCTGCACGGCTATTCCGTATGATCACTCTTTTAGAAATTTTGGGATCTTTAGCAAAGCAGACCTTGATCCCTGCTCTGCATTTCTTTTTTTTTCAACCAATTTTGAGATTCTAATAAAGGCAGGGCCCCATATCTGTGAATCCGGAATCCACAGATTCAGGGCACATTCCTAACCAGTTTTCCATCACTGGGGTAAGAGCAATGCGGCTCCAAGGTAAGAAAATAAACATTTCCTTATGTTGAGGATCCGTCCGTGACTCCTCCTCCACTGCAGGATGCAACACATGCCCCATTGGCACAGCTATGCCAGTGCTGGAATGTAAGTTGAGATTGGGCCCTCAGTTATCTGCAGATCCAGGGGTAACTGCCTGTCTCCCTTGTGCCCATTAATGTTGCTTAGATACTTAATGGGGCAAAAATGTTCTTCCTTTTACAAGTCACTATAAGCATTCAAGCTTATAGCTTATAGCACTGTAAGCATTCAAGCTTATAGCACTGCTGCATGGTTATTCCATATGCCTTTAGCTGGAAAGGTGAGCACTGGAAAACAAATCTACCTTTTGCAGCAAAAACAACTCTGCACAGCCCTGACTGGCTGATGCCTGAGCAGTCATCAAGAAACCTTTCCAAACACCTCCTTGATCAGTTTTATAATTAAAAATAAAAACAATGCATGCGTGAATGGATCATACACATGTGGTCATGTGGTGCTTACGAATAACTTGACAGCCCACTTTGGGCATGGAGAAAAGATAAAACTAAACCAAAGTACAATACATAGGGAAATACCTTTCCCATAGAATGTGAACACAAATATAAACCAGGCTCACGTGAGTTCAGGGACGCAACTCCTCTTAGTTTGACAGCCGTATTTACCTGAATTCACTTGGACTACATACGTTTGCTGCAGTTGTTACTGTCAGAACAGCAGCTGTATTCATATTTGAATCCAGACTCTGGATCTCTCCCTTCAGTGCCACACTCGGAATCATCCTGATCACAGCTCTTCTCTTTTTGTACAAATTTACCATCTATGATTGGAAAGAGAAGAGGAATTTTGGGTTTGTGTTACTATGGACCTGGGCAAGGCTCATGATTACGTCCGATCCCATTTCCCTCCAGCTCGTCTCTCGTTTTGGCACGGGCAACTGTCTTGGTTAGATGGTGAGCCTGCAGTCCGAGATCTGTGCTTTTCTGTTCTTGTACAGTGCTGAATGTGGCTCTCGCATTTTCATCAAGAACAGAGGATGAGGTCGTGCTGGAGGGAACACGTGGAGGGTTCCATGCCCAAGAAGAAGGCCGAGGCACTCATTGTTGAAGAACAGGGTCTTTTGCTTTCCCCCGAACCATGTCCTCCAGTGCTTGGTTTCTCCCACTGAAATGAATGATCTCTTTTGCTTCTTAGAGAACAAGGGGTACACTCAGACAGCAGTCCTCCCCAGTGCTGGATTGGCAAGGCGAGCGCCTTTGGCCAGCGCCTTTTGGCCAGCACCAAATCCAAAGTAGGGTTGGGGAGGCTGGAGCCTCCCTGTGGCAAGGGTACAGCAGGCACAGAGCTAAGGAGACTGCGCGGCCTGAATTGGGGCCACACAGCCTCCTGCACAGGCTTAGGATTCGGCCTTACAGCCAAATGTGGAGCCTGCCCATGTCCCGGCCTTCCCCCACCCCGAACCTCCCCCCCCCCCCCCCCCGCCAATCCCAGTCCCTTCCTGACACGGAGCCTCCCTTGCGCCAGCTGGCTTCGGCTGATGCGAGGGAGGCTTGGTGTGGGCGCAACTGTTGAGGTGGCCGTACCCTAACCGTAACCCTAAGCCCGTCAGCGAGGCCGCATGGATCTGCGCCCGCTCTTTAGCGGCAATTCGCGCACACTCCCTTGCCGCGGGGAGGCTCCAGCCTTGGCTGAACAGCATTGGATTTGGCACTGGGTGGCCGGCCTTGAAAACCCAGCGCTGTTCAGGATTGCGCCCTGAAGAGCAGCTAGAGACAACTTAGCTTGTCAATCACTTTCTTGAAGTCTTGCCGCTCACAGAAGCTTCCTGTGGTCTTCAACTGGCACCCTTCGGATGTTATCTTTGGGCTTAATGGAAGCTCTCCCCTCTAGACCAGACCTCCTGCCCTGGGTCAGGGGATCAAGCAACTTCTGTTCCCGTGATAATTCGAGCCCTGTTCTCAGCTCTATCATTTTCTCTTAGTTTTTTTTTCCAGAGTTGTTATACACATCAGCATCATATACTGTATGTCATTAGGCAACAGTACGTTCTGTCCTTGGGGACTGGGTCTTTGGTTTTCTAAATTTTCCACAACAGCAGCTGCAGACATTGGAAGTCGTTCTGCTAGCTTGATCTGAAATTTGACCAATGGAAGGATTGTGGTCAAGTAGAACATTTGGGGAGGTTGCAGCACTATCAGCCAAGCGCTCCAATAGAAGCTGGCCATGTCAGCATAGAAAGGATGGCTGCCCCCAAACGCCACTCCCGGATTACCATCCAAGTACCCGGTCGAGGCTACAGGGAAACGCATTTGATCCCTTCACTTTTTGAATTGGGGCAATTTCAGGCACGAGGCTTTAAACAGGCGTAAGGATGAATGTCAACATTGAAACTGGTATGATAGTACCATTGTTGTCCGTGACACTCAGGACTCAATCCTAAACTGCACTGGAACAAGCAGGTCAGTGGGCCTGACCCCGTTCTGCCACAACAGGTACTGCAGCTTGTCACAGCCTGGCGTTTCTGTCTCCCATCCAAAAATAGACCATAGTTTCTCCTGCTTAGCTTCAGGTAGTATCATTCATTCATTCATTCATTCATTCAAATAGTATTTACCGCTTTTCAACACAAAGTTCACAAAGCGGTTTACAGGCAAATAGTAATAATAAAGTTAAACGGCTCCCTGTCCCAAAGGGCTCAAAATCTAACAATATGCAAAACACCACCAGCAACAGCCACTAGAAAGACACTGCACAGGGTATCAGCAGCTCAACCATCAGTCCACACCTACTGCTAATCATCCAGCTAATTATCCAATTAATGATCCATTAGCTGCAGACCTTACCTTCTTCTTGAACAGAGGATTGGTTTCTGGAACAGAAGAATGGATGGATGGGATGGATAGAGTGGATAGAGGGATATTCTTTTCCCTCTCTCAATATACCAAAACCAGGGGGCATCCACTAAAATTGGGAGAGTTAGAATGGACAAAAGGACATACTTTTTTACCCTGCAGGTAATAAAGCTGTGGAACTCCTTGCCACAGGAGGTTGTGATGGCTTCTGGCCTGGGTGCCTTTAAAAGGAGACTGGACAGATTTCTGGAGGAAAAGTCCATCGTGGGCTACAGGCTATGATGGGTGGTGCAACCTCCTTTCATTAGGCTACCTCAGAATGCCAGGTGCAAGGGAGTGCTTCAGGATGCAGGCATCTTGTTGTCTCATGTGCTCCCTGAGGCCTCTGGTGGGCCACTCTGAGATACAGGAAGCTGGACTAGAAGGGCCATTGGCCTGATCCAGCGGGGCTCTTCTTATGTTCTTAGGCATGCTATATGGTGAGGCCTGAGGCTACCAGAGATTTTGAACTTGAGACTGGCAATCTCCCATCTTAATTCCTGCCTATACCTCCTTGGAGGAAAAGGAAATGGCTGGTCATAACTTTCCTGCTCCATGGTTCCGCATACTGTAGCTCTCAACTCCAGTAGGATCAGGTGATCTAAGAGCCAATGAAGGCTCACCTGGCTTTATATAACGGCTACCTCTGGCTCAAGTTCGCCATTTACTGTGCACGGCAGGGTTACAGATTTCTTGGAGGCCTTGTCTGACCCTGCTGAACTGCAGGTTGCCAGCCCTGACCAATAATAAGCCCCAGTCTCTCCAGGCCAAAAGACTTCCTGATGGGTCACAGCTGCTTTCTCAAAAACCAGAGGCTGTACTTAGCTTGGGCTTTGCTATTTGCAGCCTGTACTTTGATTCACTTCAGACTAGGAGGTAAGTCTCACCAGCAAAACGGAGGGAGGGAGGGAGAGAACCTAGTCTACATCTGCTGCACTTTCTTCTTAAAATGTGATACAGCAACCCCTTAAAAAAGGGTTCAGCAGCAACCTGAAAGACCCACACTTTCAGAAAGCGGGGGGTTTCAGAAGATGTTGCTGCGGAAAGAGGTGGGTAGGACTACACAGCACAAACATGTGATGAACATGGCTGTGATAGTGTTGAGGTCGCAATCCTAACCTGGAGTTAGGCTGGCACAGTTAAGTTTGACTGGCACACGGTAAAGTATGTTTGAGTGTCTGAGAGTCTGAGAGGCCAGAACATGCGCCATCCTCCCTGACTCCGAGAGTGGTCCAAACACACTTTACAATGGCCCTTGTGCCAGCCAAACCTTGCTGGTCTAATTGTGCCGGACTAACTCCAGGTTAGGATTGCGCCCTGAATGTTATTAACTACCAAAAGTGCCTGTTAGTTGTGTGGAGGGGACTGTGGGTTATGGACCACCAAAGGGATGCAATATTCTCTGCATATTGGGAGAGGAGGAGGGAAACTCAGCACATGTTTGGCATGCAGAAGGCCTCTCTGGTACAATGTCAGCAACTCCAGGTAAGGCTAGGAAAGACCCCTTTGGAAGCCTGGAGAGCCAGTGCACAAGCAGGGTCCACAAGCACAGTGCTTAGTTAAATGGATCAATAGTTTGGCCAGGTGCAAGGTGGCTTTACTCATTTGGTCTCTAGGTGGGCCGACCCATTGGGCCAATTTGGATTTGCACCCAGGTTGTACAGGCTATATTGGTGTGCTATGAAAGGCAGTGTTTGCACCCACCCTAGCTATTATCCCAAAAGTTAGAATGTGCTTTATCCAAAGAATCTGGATGGCTGACATGTGGGCACAATATGCTTGCAGAGTTAAAAAACAACAACCCTAAAACGCTGGACAGCATAGAGTCATAGAATTGCTTTTTGGAGAAGGGAAAAATACCCTGAGGGTGGGTACAGATCAGTCATTTCAAAGAGGCCGACAAAGGGCACCTGAGGGGAGACTTGATCGAGACATTCAAAATCATGCAGGGGATGGATAAAGTGGATAGAGGGAGGTCTTTTCCCTCTCACACAATACCAGAACTGGGGACATCCACTAAAATTGAGTGTTGGGAGAGTGAGAATTGATAAAAGGAAATACTTTTTTACCCAGCGGGTAGTTAATCTGTGGAACTCCTTGCCACAGGAGGTGGTGATGGCATCTGGCCTAGGTGCCTTGAAAAGGGGACTGGACAGATTTCTGGAGGAAAAGTCCATCGCAGGCTACAGGCCATGATGGATAGTGTAACCTCCTTATTTTAGAGGTAGGCTACCTTAGAGTGCCAGATGCAGGGAAGTGGCAACCAGATGCAAGTATGTAGTTGTCTTATGTGCTCCCTGAGGCATCTGGTGGGATACAGGAAGCTGGACTAGATGGGCCTTTAGCCTGATCCAAGGGGCTGTTCCTATGTTCCTATGAGTACATGTCTGAAGAGGATCATCTGGTTCTGGTGGCTGTCAAACAGGAGAAACTTGGCTGACCACCAGTGTGTTTACCTCAGAAGTTACCTCAGAAAGTAAAGCCAGAGGCAGGGGAGTGGCAGTGTGATGCAGGTATCTAGTTGTCTTGTGTGCTCCCTGAGGCATCTGGTGGGCCACTGTGAGATACATGAAGTTGGACTAGATGGGCCTTTGGCCTGATCCAGCAGGGTTCTTCTTACGTTCTTCTGACTCTTCACATGAAAATATCTCAGTATGTGTGGAGTTGGAATGGGGTTAGGTGGAAGCATTACCCAAGACTGGGGATGAAGCTTAGTACTGTGGTTCTCAAAATATTTTAGCATCGGGACTATCTAAAAAAAAAAAAGGTTTCACTTCACCAGCCATTCTACGGCTGCAGTGGTGATTGGGCAGCAGTGCTCCCCCTCCTGTAGCAGGTTGTTTAACCGGATCATAATCTGCCTTGCTAGTTTGAGCCTTGTCAGTGAACCCTAATCTGCCTTGTCAGTGTCACACTCCACCAAAGCCACTGGTAGGCCATAGACCCACAGTTTGAGAACCACTAGCTTCGTAATTTGGATTGGGAAGGGCCCATCTTGGACTCTAGAGCTTTTGGGTACACCTAACAACGTGGGGAGGAAGAAAAAACACCTGACCTTGGATTCTGGTTTTCTGGCACCTAACCCAAATGCAAAAGCCCCCTAGCAGACAGCTTGTCCTGCTACATTTCTGGGGATCTTCTCACCTCACCAATTTACGGCAACAGGAATAAGTAGAACGACCATTGGAAATTAATATGCTCGAAACCAATTCAAAAATAAAGAAAATACCTATCTTTTATAGCAGATGCCTTAGAATGCAAGGTTTGTGTTGCGAAGCCTGGTAAGCCATGCAGATCGACAAGCTCGTGTGTGATAAAAACTGACAATGGTGTTTGTGCGATGACAAAAACGTATTCAGGTAAGGAGATTTTCCAACCATGTACTCATTCCCCCCCCTTTCTCAAGGTCATGCCTTGGGTGAATAGATACTTAGGAGTAGGGTTACCAGATATAAACGGGGACAGAGCGCCTATAACTTTAACCATTGTATAGAAGAGGGAATTTGAGCAGGTACAGCTCATCGTGGAAGGGTTTCAAAAGCTGCAGGTTCGTTTACCTCTAAACATACACACAGGGTGCAATCCTAACCAGGAGTTAGGCTGGCACAGTTGGGCTAGCAAACATTGGCCAGCACAAGGGCCACCATAAAGCGTGCTTGGACTATTCTCGGAGTCAGGGAGGATGGCGCACGTCTGTGTGCTGGAATCGCTGACTCCAAGAGTGGTCCAAACATACTGGTGGCTGGTCCAAACAGAAATAGGAATAGTTGAGGACCCCGTGCAAACCCTCACACCCTGCACACACAAAATACAATTAAATGCGTAATACTGTAATTAGAGAAGATTGATTAGAGATTTGTTTGATTTGTTATTTACAGAGAAGGTTTGTGGATTGCGGTTTCTGTGGCTGCACCTGTGGCTGCAGGTCTGTTCTCTGCCCTCTCGCAAGTGAGCACTTCCCCACAGACTACCAGAGAGAGGGTGGAAAATAGAACACCCACAATGCCAGTTGAGACTTCAGTCCTGGCTACAGGTGGGGAGTACACAGTAGTGCTATCCAGCCAGTACGCTGGGCGGGACTTACGTTTGATCGGCAGTCCGCCTGTTACGTCACACCGTGTTCCACCAAGCGGCGGAACGCGGCGTGATGCAACAGGCGGACTGGCAATCAAACGTAAGTCCCGCCCAGCGTACTGGCTGGATAGCACTACTGGGAGTACATGCTTGGTGAGATGCTATAAATCAGTGGTATTCAAACTTTTTAGACTGGGACCCACTTTTTAGAATGGCACTCGTGTCAGGACCCACCGGAAGTGATGTCAACCTGGATGTGATGTTGTGGCAGGAAGTGACATCATCAGGCAGGAAATGCTGTCATTGTAGCATAATAAAATGACACTCCTGAAAAGGAAATTGGCATTCTTGGACTGCAGCAATTGCACAACCATGAAACATTCCTGACAGGAAGCAAGATTAGGACAAAATATGATGTAAAAGCAGAGAACTAAAAACAAAATTTTAAAAAAATCCTCACTTGAAAATTCACATTGCTAACACTCAAAAAAGGAATAGAACAAGAGTAAGGTCTGCAGTTTCCGAGATGGCTGCTCCCAGCTTTCCGCGACCCACCTGACATCAGGTTGCACCCCACCAAGTGGGTTCTGACCCACTGAACAATACTGCTGTAAGTGATTGAAGAAGATCTTTTTTTTTTCCCCCAGAGACCTTGCAGACCACTTCTCAGGGTCCACCGACCATAGGTTAGGAGCCATCGTTCTACAGCATATCCTATGGTATTCATTGGGGAGGGGAATCCATTTCGGTTCAGAGCTGCAGAGAGGGCAAAATGTGCACTTCTGCCCCCACCACTGGCCTTTGGCTATGGGATTCCTGCATGCCCTCCCTCAAACATACTCTCTAGCCATCATCATAATGGGCTTGCCACTAAATAGTGTATTGTATACTGTTAATAGAGATTTCTTTTCTTTCCCAGTGAAAACCAATCGATTACTCTATACATACCTGACGTGTTTGAATGATGACAGAAACATTTGTGAAAGTACATGGGCAATTCCAGGATCCGACCAAGAACACAAAACCACCTGCTGTTCTGAGACAGACTACTGCTCCAATTCGTTACTGTTGGACTGAGACTGGATGAAGCCACTGATATGAGAGAGAGGGAGAGAGCAACATGGTCAGCAATTAGTAACAGTAATATTATAACTCATGCCCCTGATGTGAAGTCTGATCCTGGCTGCTTCCTACCTTCACAGTTTGCATGACAGGCAGGCAGATATACAATGAATGAATGAATGAATGAATGAATGAATGAAGCACTCCTCCTTCCTGCTTTTTTTTTTTAAAGTATCACATGAATGTTCATTCACAGGACCGGCCCACCCATGAGGCAAACTGAAGTAGTTGCCTCAGGCAGCAGATTGATGGTTTTTTTGTTTGTTTTTGGCATATCTCTGCCTGCCTACTTGCCTTCACTGCAGTTCCTTCTCCTTCCACTCCTTGGATTGGAAAAGGAAGAGAGGAAAAGGAAATGGGGAGGGGAGTGCTGAGGTACAGCGCTGAAGAGTGGGAGAAGCAGAGGCTGGAACATAATCAGATAAAGGGGAAAGCCTTTGACATGCCTTCTCAGTTGTCAGGAGGTCTTGGGCTGACTCCAGAGATTGAGGGAGGGGCTAGTCTATTTCTTGGTGACATCACAGGCATAAGCCAATCAGTGCTGTCAATGGCTGACTTGGCTGCGTACCATTTTTTAGGACTCAAAGGTTGCAGCAAAAGATGTTTTAGCATTTTAGATGGATCTGAAAAGCTTCTCTTTCATCTCCACCACATTTTCAGTAATGAAAATGGTGGGCCAAAGTGATACATTTTTCAGCAGTGAGAAATTTCAGCCCCCCCCCCCGGCTCTCCCAACACGCCCCGCCCCCTGAAGCCCACTCAGATTGAGACTGTGGCACCAAGGAGTAGCATTCACAGGGCATTCAGTTGGCAAAAGAGTAGCTTTACACCCCTTTTACTGCTTCAGCTACTGCCACAGGTGTGGCAGAAAAATATTAAAAGGTCCAAAAGGACAACTGGGTCACCAATAGATGACAAGCTGCCCTTGAGACTTTATAAGAAAACGCTTAAAGTGCCTCTCAAAATCGTCCCCCAATCCAGCCCGTCTTTTGCCTGCTAGCCCAAATTTGAGGCTGAAGCTTCTTCAGTGAGAAATTAAATTTCTGGCTCAGAAACTGGTTTGATTAACCACATTTTTGTGTTTTGTGTGTGTGTGTGGGCACTTTGGACACTTTGACATTAGCCCAACTGCAGTATAAGTTTTAAAAGGTTTTTATGCTATCTTTCCTGCCCAAGGCAAATCAAGGTGGCTCACAAAATAACAATAAAACAAGCCAAACATCACATCAAAAATACCAAACTACCACGATTATAAACCTGCTTTGAACTCAACATTAACAACAACAATAAAGACTGGTCTTGTGCATCTTTTCAACGTCTACCTCGATTTTAAGGTGCTGTCTTTTTGTGGTCTTTTGTGGATAGCAGTGACACATGGGTCGATTGGAGCATTTGGATCAGTTGCCGGGGAGTGGCAATGAGATGCAGGCATCTTGTTGTCTTGTGTGCTCCCTGAGGCATCTGGTGGGCCACTGTGAGATACAGGAAGCTGGACTAGAATACTAGGAAGCTTTGGCCTGATCCTGTGGGGCTGTTCTTATTTGTTGTGCTTCCAGTTAAAGTTGGGTGGCTAGACCCAACTTAAAAAGGGCGCGGGTGGACATTCTAGCAAAGAAAAAGGGAAGTTCATATTTTGCACTATTCCACTCACAATTTCGCACCAACCTTAGTAGCTTGGGGGGAGAACTCTCGGGCCTTTACTATGAAGGGGTTCACTGATTAACTCTTAACGTTGAAACTAACTTTTTGAGTGTGCTCATAATCACGTTCACAGCTAATGTCCAGTGGTACCTGTAATCATCCGTAGCAAATTGACAGCAAATGGATTACACTAGTGGTCTTCAACCTTTTCCATGCCACAATGGATACTGGTCATGATGGTTATGTACAGTCTGCGGCTTCAGTAGCAGTATGTCTCTGAATACCAGTCGCAAGGGAACAAGCGTGGGAGAGACTTATATCGTTCTCTCCTGTGTGTGGGCAGGGGGTCAGTAGGGGGTCAGTAGGATCCTATGCTCCAGGCTGACACATCATCAGTTATGCGAAGAGCAGCATTTGGCATGACCCTTCATGTGCAGGAGGTTTTGGACTGGCCATATCTGGAGCACACTCCAAAATAGTCTGCATTGGTTTGGGGGCTGTTGAAGCACACGCTGCCTGGGGAGGAGATTGCAAGGTCCTGCTTCTTAAAGAGTGGTATAGATTAGGGAGAAGCACCGATGGAGCAAGAAAAAATTGTCATATAGGGTACACTTCTATAGGCTGCCCCACCCCTCTCATTTCTTGCTGATGTGGCCAGCTTGTCCTGAACATTACAGCCATGGGGTGCCCCATGTCTCAGCCAACCAATAAGGACCAGAACTTCTGACTCATGGAAAGGAACAAGATTTGCTTCCAAGTAAGGACAGTTATCATGGGAGTTAGTGAACTGAAATGGACAGGAATGGGAGAATTTAATTCAGATGACCATTACATCTACTATGGTGGGCAGGAATCCCTTAGAAGAAATGGAGTAGCCTTCACAGTGAACAAGAGAGTGGGAACAGCAGTACTGGGGTACAGAGGCAGATCTAAGGGGGGCAAAGCTCTAAGTTTTGCAAGAAGCCTTACCTTGCAGTGGAAATCACTCCTCTCCTGCACCATTTTAGCCAATCCTCACAGGGAAAAGCAACTTCTTGGCATTGCTTACTGGCTACAGCAGCAAGGGAGAGGAAGGATTTACATGACAGGGTAAGGCTTCTTGCAACACTTAGAGCTTTGCCCTCCCTGTAGATCCACCTCTGCTGGGGTATAACCTCAAAAATGATAGAATGATTTCAATTTGGATCCAAGGCAACCCTTTCAACATCACAGTAATCCAAGTCTACGCCCCAACCACTGATGCTGATGAGGAAGAAGTTGATCGTTTCTATGAAGACCTACGACACCTTCTAGAATTAACACCCAAAAAAGATGTCCATCTCATTTTAGGGGATTGGAATGATAAAGTAGGCAGTCAAGAGGTAATAGGAATAACAGGCAAGTTTGGTCTGGGAGTACAAAATGAAGCAGGGCAAAGACTGATAGAGTTTTGTCAGGGAAACACATTAGTCATAGCAAACACCCTTTTCCAGCAACACAAACGGCGACTGTACACGTGGACTGTACATGTGTACCAGATGGTCTACACCGAAATCAGATTGATTACATTCTGTGCAGCCAAAGATGGAGAAGTTCTATACAGGCAGCAAAAACAAGACCTGGAGCTGACTGTGGCTCAGATCATGAGCTTCTTATTGCAAAATTCAGGCTTAAACTGAAAAAAGTAGGGAAAACCACTAGGCCCTCCACGTATGACCTAAATCAGATCCCATACGAATATACAGTGGAGGTGACTGGAGGGCTTAGATTTGGTAGACAGAGTGCCTGAAGAACTTTGGACAGAGGTGTGTAACATTGTACAGAAAGCAGCAACTAGAACCATCCCAAAGAGAAAGAAATGCAAGAAGGCAAAGTGTCTATCTGAAGAGGCTTTACAAATAGCTGAGGAAAGAAGGGAAGCCAAAAGCAAGGGAGAAAGGGAAAGATATACCCAACTGAATGCAGATTTCCAGAGAACAGCAAGGAGAGATAGGAAGGCCTTCCTAAATGAGCAATGCAAAGAAATAGAGGAAAACAACAGAATGGGAAAGACTAGAGATCTTTTCAAGAAAATTGGAGCTGTCAAAGGACAATTTCATGCTAAGGTAGGCACAATAAAGGACAAGAATGGCAAGGACCTAACAGAAGCAGATGAGATTAAGAAGAGGTGGCAAGAATACACAGAGGAACTCTATAAGGCCGATTTCAATGTTCCTGATAACCACAATGGTGCGGTCACTGAGTTCGAACCTGACATCCTGGAGTGTGAAGTCAAGTGGGCTTTAGAAAGCATCACTAACAACAAAGCTCGTGGAGGTGACAGCATTCCAGCGGAGTTACTCAAAATCTTAAAAGATGATGCTGTCAAAGTGCTGCACTCCATATGCCAGCAAATTTGGAAAACCCAGCAGTGGCCACAAGACTGGAAAAGATCAATTTACGTTCCAATCCCAAAGAAGGGCAATGCCAAAGACTGTTCAAACTACCGCACCATTGCACTCATTTCCCATGCTAGCAAGGTAATGCTCAAAATCCTACAAGCTAGGCTTCAGCAGTATGTGAATCGAGAACTACCAGATGTACAAGCTGGTTTCCGAAGAGGCAGAGGAACTAGAGATCAAATTGCCAACATTCGCTGGATCATGGAGAAAGCAAGAGAGTTCCAGAAAAACATCTACCTCTGCTTCATTGACTATGCTAAAGCCTTTGATTGTGTGGATCACAACAAACTGTGGCAAGTTCTTGAAGAGATGGGAGTACCAGACCACCTTATCTGCCTTCTGAGAAACCTGTATGCGGTTCAGGAAGCAACAGTTAGAACTGGACATGGAACAACCCACTGGTTTAAAATTGGGAAAGGAGTACAACAAGGCTGTATACTGTCACCCTGCTTATTTAACTTATATGCAGAGTACATCATAAGGAAGGCTGGGCTGGATGATTCACAAGCTGGCATCAAGATTGCTGGGAGAAATATCAACAACCTCAGATATGCAGATGACACCACTCTAATGGCAGAAAGTGAGGAAGACCTAAAGACCCTTCTGATGAGGGTAAAAGAGGAAAGTGCAAAAATTGGCTTGAAGCTCAACATTAAAAAAACGAAGATCATGGCCACCACTCCCATCACTTCCTGGCAAATAGAAGGGGAAGAAATGGAAGCAGTGACAGACTTTACTTTCCTGGGCTCCAAGATCACCGCAGACGGTGACTGCAGCCATGAAATTAAAAGACGTTTACTTCTTGGGGGGAAAGCTATGTCGAACCTAGATAATAAAAAGCCGAGACATCACCCTGCCAACAAAGGTTTGCATAGTCAAAGCGATGGTTTTCCCAGTAGCAATGTACGGCTGTGAGAGCTGGACTATAAGAAAGGCAGAGCGCCGAAGAATAGATGCTTTCGAATTATGGTGTTGGAGAAGACTCTTGAGAGTCCCCTGGACTGCAAGGAGATCCAATCGGTCAATCCTTCAGGAAGTCAAGCCTGATTGCTCCCTGGAAGGACAAATCCTGAAGCTGAAGCTCCAAAACTTTGGCCACCTGATGAGAAGAGAGGACTCTTTAGAAAAGACCCTCATGCTGGGAAAGATTGAAGGCAAAAGGAGAAGGGGTGGCAAAAGGAGAGGATGAGATGGTTAGACAGTGTCACCGAAGCGATGAACATGAAATTGGGCAAACTCCGGAAACTAGTGGAGGACAGGGAGGCCTGGCGTGCTGTGGTCCATGGGGTCGCCAAGAGTTGGACACAGCTTAGCGACTGAACAACAACAACAAGGACAGTTAGCATCAGAGAGCAAGATTGATCTTAAGGAAGGGTTCCTTCTAATACTCCATGACCAAGTAACTAATTCAAATTGCTCCCCTTAATCAGTACATTGAACCAAGGGCTGGTCTGACTGGTGACGCGCGTGCCCCAGTCTCTCACAGGTTGCGTGAAATCTGAAGTCGGCCTTGTAAATGAGAAGAATGCCCCAGGAGGAGTATTAAATGAATTTCCTCCTAAAGTCGAGTTCTTGTGACCTGAAGACCTGTGTCTAATGGCCAGGCAGAACGTATAGCGTATGGTGAGGATGGCCAAGGAAGCCCTCACCCGCCTTGTTCAGGGGGACCTGGATCAGCGGCTGGCAGAGTTGCTTTTGGGGCAGTGAGTTACTCCTTGTACTGCCATGGGCCATAGTTCAGCAGAGCTACTGATGGGGCAGCCTTTGACAACCCATCTCGACCAATTGCATCTGGACAGGACCTCGGACAGGCCACCAACCTCCAAAGTGCAAGAGGCTGTTCGGGGTTCAATCCAGATGACACTGTGTTCATTAGGAGCTATGCTGGGGGCGCTGCATGGATTCTGGCTACTGTGGTTTGAGTGACCTGTCCTGTGTCATACAAGTTTGCCCTCTCCAATGGCAGGATCGTCTGTAGGCACATGAACCAAATGCACCATCGTGTGGCAGAGCAAATTGACAACTCCCGTGTCCAGAAGCCGGACTTGCCTCAGTCAGAAGTAGCAGGCACCCCGCTACAGGCTGCCCCACCCCTCTCTTTTCTTGCTGATGTGGCCAGCTTGTCCTGAAGATTACAGCTATGGGGCGCCCCATGTCTCAGCCAGCCAACCAACCAACCAACCATGTCTCAGTCAACCAATAAGGACTAGGACCTCTGACCCATGCAAAAGAACAAGATTTGCTTCCAAGAACAGTTAGCATCAGGAAGCAAGGCTGGTCTTAAGGAAGGGTTCCTTCTAGTACTCCATGACCCAGAAACTAATTCAAATTGCTCCCTTTAATCAGTACTTTGTGCTCCAAGGAGCGAAGAGCGAAGGGCCAGTCCGAACCCTTTATGCAGTTCTTGAATGACCGTAACAATAGTTCTTTCCCAAAGGCGAAAATGATGACAAAACCAAGCAGAGACTGGCGTGAACACAGCAGGGGCTGAGAGATGTAGTTAAGTTGGCCAAATGGAAAGGCAGTGGGGACTCCTCTACCTTGTAGACCAATGACCAGGTTGAAGAAAAATCCCTCGGTATTCCCTAAGGCAACTGGTGGGCCGCTGCGAGATGCGGGAAGCTGTTCTAGACGGGCCTTTGGCCTGATTCAGTGGGGCTCTTCTTACGTTCTTATGTTCAAACTTAGTATTTATAATAACCAGAAAAAAGACACTCAAACATTTATCCCCCCTATATGTGCCTGTGTTTGCAAACCGTAGGAGCTCCGGTCCTTGCAGGGCAGTTGGCACTGCTGGGATCTTGCAAACTGCAGGAGCTCAGCTCTGCAGGGTAATGAGCAGCTACAGGGCCTGACTTTTTATTGGCCTCAGAAGAGTTAGGGGTGATGCCACCCAGAGTGCTGGCCTGATGCCATCTCAGTTCCTCTGCCCCTGCACTATAACCCCCACCCCCAAACCCTTGCCATGCTCCTTGCACAATCATCCAATCTAACTGCAAATGAAATTGAAAGTTAATCTATATCTATCTATCTATATAAAGAAGAGCGTATGTATGTATGTATGTATGTATGTATGTATGTATGTATGTATGTATGTATGTATGTATGTTCCACATAGGCTCTGCAACGCCTGGACCGATTCGCGCCAAACTCGGCACGCGGGTGCCTTGGCCCCCCGAGACCAGCACTGCGTGGAATCTTCAGGCATCAACTGAACTCTTGACAGTTGGAGACAAACAGCAGCAAATATACAGGGCCAGGGAAATGTGTTCTGTGGACATGTGGGCGGTCCCTGCTTGGCAGTGGACAGTTGGCACAAGGTGCTGTGGCTGTCGCTCTCACTCTGAAAGTTTACTTTCACTGTATAACGTAAGGCAGTTGGGCAGGTGCAACCAAAGGCTACAAAGATGAAACAACAGCGTACACAGGAAACACCTGAGGGGGGAAAAAATGACTTGCAACGTTACGTCACAGAGCTGCTACATCAAGAGCAACAGAAACAGTACAGCAGTGTGACAAAAGACTACACAATAAGAGAGACAGAGCTGCTACATCTAGAGCAACACAAACAGTACAGCAGCGTCACAAATGACTACAGGATATGAAACAGAGGGCTACTACATCTAGAGCAACATAAACAGTACAGCAGTAGGGATGGGACATATAAACACCCGGGCACACATGTGAATTGGGGGGGGTCAGGGATGGGACATATAAACACCCGGGCACACTTGGGAATGGGGGGGAGGTCAGGGATGGGACATATAAACACCCGGGCACACATGTGAATGGGGGGGTCAGGGATGGGGCATATAAACACCCGGGCACACATGTGAATGGGGGGGTCAGGGAAGGGACATATAAACACGTGGGCACACATGTGAATGGGGGGTCAGGGATGGGGCATATAAACACCCGGGCACACATGTGAATGGGGGGGTCAGGGATGGGACATATAAACACCCGGGCACACATGTGAATGGGGGGTCAGGAATGGGACATATAAACACCCGGGCACACATGTGAGGGGGGG
>JAJKFI010032716.1:0-38172 GCA_029204185.1 Lerista edwardsae | reverse complement strand
AATAATAATAATAATAATAATAATAATAATAATAATAATAATAATAATAATAATAATAATAATGAGACACCAGAATCAGGAACTTCCACTAAAATTGAAAGTTGGGCAAAAAAATAATGAAAAAATTCTTTACCCAGTGTGCATTTAGTCTGTGGAACTCTTTGCCACAGGATGTGGTGATGGCATCCAGTCTAGATGCTTTTAAAAAAGGATCAGACAATTTTCTAGAAGTCCATCACAGGTTACAAACCATGATGGGTATGTGCAATCTCCTGGTTTCAAAAGTCGCTACCTCAGAACAGGGAGGTAGGTGGGATGTAGGGAAGTGGTGGCGCTGTGGGTTAAGCTGCTGCTGCTATGCTTGCTGACCAGAAGGTTGGCAGTTCAAGACAGTGCGACGGATTTGACTCCCATTGCTTGTCCCAGCTCCTGCCATCCTAGCAGTTCGAAAACACGTAAAAATGTGAGTAGATAAATAGGTACCACTTTGGTGGGAAAGTAACGGTGTTCCGTGGGCCTTGGCGTATAGTCATGCTGGGCACATGACCACGGCAATTTGTCCTCGCCGGCTCTTAGGTTTATAATGGAGATGAGCACCACCCCCTACAGTTGGTCACAACTAGACCATTTGGTCATGGGGAAACCTACCTTTATCTTTTTTAGCTCAGAATGCCAGGTGCAAGGGAGTGGCAACAGGATGCACATACCTTGTTGTCTTGTGTGCTCCCTGAGGCATCTGATGGGCCACTGTGAGGCACAGGAAGCTTTGGCCTGATCCAGCAGGGCTCATCTTTTGTTTTTATGTTCAGTGGGGCTCACTCCCAGGAAAGTGTATATAGGATTGGAGCCTCAGGGCCCAATCCTATTCTTGTCTACTTAGAAATAAGTCGCATTATAGTCAATGAGGCCTAATCTCAGGTATGTGTGGATATGTCTGCAGCCTCAGACTGATTTGGTGGCCTTGACTAACAGTCTGAACTTGTCTCAGCAAAGCAGCAGAGCTGGGGACATTTTCAAAAAGAAAATTTTCAAAAAAGGTGTTCATAAATGGTGTCAACCATCTTAGAATGTCAGAATGCCCTCAGGAAGGAGTCCTGTGGCACCTGAAAGATAAACACATCCATTCTGAGGTAAATGTTCTTCGGGCGGATGCAGTTTGTCACACGGGAGTGAAAAGGGAGGGGCCTGCCAAAATTCTCTCCTCTCCACAACCGTGGCCAGAGACCCTGAACTCCATTGGTCGTGGTCACACTATGGCCTCCGTAAGAGAGCAACACATAAGAAAAGATGCAGCTGAGAAGCACTCCTTACCTTCGTCATATAGTGTCTTAACTATGCAGACCCCACGCTTGCCCTTGATGAGGCAATCTGCTCCTTGTGGGTAGCATTGCGCTCCTTCTTGATTCTTGACTTTGCACCAGTCGCAGCGAAAGGCGTGTACTGCAGAAGACACACATTTCTTAACTACTCCCTGCCAAGACAGCCCTTGATAGCAGTGATGTCATGTAGGGGGTACGCGGGGGTACGCGCGTACCCATTCCTAGGATTACAGCTGGCCCCGCCCATTCGCCCGCCCACTCGTCGACTCCATTGGTGCTCCACTCCGCCCCCTGCAACGTTTGAATTTCCTGCACGTTTGAGCTGCCTGGCAGCGAGCGGAGCGGAGTGAAGCGAAGCGAGGGAGACCGACGGCAGCAGCAGCATGAGCAGGTTGCTGGGGTGGGGGGGGATTTTGGAATTTGTCTCCAAAAGATTTTGGAATTGCTGAAATGAGCTGGTGGCTTTCTAAAACTTGCCTTGCCTTCCCAAGCCAGGCCTGGCCTTGCCTTGCCTTGCCTTGCCACTGAAAAATGAGCTGCTCAGAGGTTGCTCTTGAATACTTTTGGAACTGTTGGGTCACTTTAACATGATGCCAGGCCTCTTTAACATGTTCTGGAGGTGCTGTGGAATACTGTTGCAACTGTTGGGTCAGTTTAAAATCGTCTGAGGCCTCAAAAAGGGCTTTTTCATGTCACTTCCTGCCACGACTTCACTTCCAGCTTATGACGTCACTTCCGGTGGGTGTGTCCCGACACGTGCCAATCAAAAGTGAGTACCTGTTCTTAAATCATTTAGATGACACCACTGCTTGATAGGATAATAAACATACCAAAATGGTCACTGTATCATCGTTCAATTGAGATTGGGATCCCAAGTGTCGCCTCACCCCTGATGCGTTGTGAGCCGAGCACAGCTCTGCTTCTCAGAGCACAAACCAACCAAGCGCTGGATTGGCAATGCCGGCTGGCCAGCATCAAATCCAACGCTGGGTTGTAGAGACTGGAGCATCCCCACGGCAAGGACACCCTTACCATAGGGGAGACTCCAGCCTCCCCAATCTTCTCCTAGGATGTACGCTTGCTAAATGCACCTGCGAATCAGAACCATGCAGCCTCCCGGAGAAGCTTAGGATTCCCGCCCACAACATCCCTCCCCCTGCCGATCCCATGTCCGTCGGGACACAGAGCCTCCCTTGTGCTGACTGGCTTCTGTCCCATTGCTCGAGTGCTGACGCGGGGGTGCTGATCGCTCGCGATGTCGCGTTAACGCTATGATGTAGCGTCGATGCGACGTGTGCACTATGATTGTGCTGCCCATGTGCCATGAGATAAAAATGGTTGAAAATTGCTGATCTAGACAAAGGCAGGTCGCTCACAAGGGCTCACTATTTTGTGCGTAACTGAAAGGGCTGCTCACAAAAGCTTCAGGGTAAAACATCGACCAATCAAACTCTCTTGACATCCCTTTCGCTTATGGGCAGTGATGGTGCTCAGGGATGAAGATGCACCCAACATCACCCAGCAACATCACCCAACACCCAGGCCATGATGGTTAGTGCAGCCTTCTTACTTTAGAGGTAGGCTACCTTGAAGTGGCAACAGGATGCACATATTTAGTTGTCTTATATATTCCCTGGGCAGTGGCGTTTCTATAGGGATGGCAAAGCTCTAAGTTTTGCAAGAAGCCTTACCTTGCAGTGGAGATTACTCCTCTCCTGCACCATTTTAGCCAATCTTGGCGTTGCTTACTGGCTACAGCAGCAAGGGAGAGGAGGGATTTACACGACAGGGTAAGGCTTCTGGCAAAACTTAGAGCTTTGCCATCCCTGTAGAAACACCTCTGTCCCTGGGGCATCTGGTGAGCCACTGCAAGATGCAAGAACCTGGAATAGATGGGTCTGGCCTGATCCAGTGCGGCTCTTCTTATGTTCTTACTAGCTTTTCGTTACCCGGCATTGCCTGAGTATTTATTTATCCCAAGCTTCTATTAGACAGGAAAAGGGATGAATTCTATCTATAGTGTAAAATTGAAGTAATTGTATTTACAGGTAATTAAAAGTATAAGTACAGTATAAAAAGTATGAAGTAAAATCTTTAACAAATTCACTATAATATTAATTTAACTCAAAACTTGATTATAAACAACTTTTTTAGTTTCACCTCCAGGAGCAAGAATACATAAATTCTTGGGTGAAGCCACCCTTGAGCAAGCCACATAAAGTTATCCATGGGAGAAACATGGCGATCTCAAATCCACTCCGCAGTACTTAATAGACTGCCCCTGTGACTTGTTGATCGTGATTGAGAATGCAAGTCTCACCGGAAATTGCAATCTCTTAAAGACCGGTCCAAGACCATAATGATGTCTAAAAAATTCCAGAAGGTTCTACAGAGTTCTATTCGACTAAATGTGGGCTTAAATGTCATCGGAACCGTCACCAATCAGCTTAGCAACCCCGCAAACTATGGATTTAACATTAATATCGGTCATTTTGGACATTTTATTTTTCACCCTTCCTCCCCCATGCTGATGGGGGCCGAACTTGGACTTAAATGGCATCGGGAGTATCACTGTTCATCTCAGCAACCCTGAAAACTATGGATTCAACACTAATATTGGGCATTTTCGATCATTTTTACATGGCACCTCCTTCCCACCTCTAGGGGTGCTAGGGGTGTTGTACCCCCACAATATTTGTTGCCAGACCATAAGGCATATGTGTACCAAGTTTGGTGTAAATTGCTCCAGGCATTCCAACAGGCCATTGTGGACATTTTATTTTTCACCTCTCCCCCCTATGCTGATGGGGGCTCAACTCCGACTTAAACTGCATCGGGAGTGTCACCATGCATCTCAGCGACCCTGCAAACTATGGATTCGACACTAACATCAATTGTTTTCTATTATTTTACATGTCACCCCCTTCCCACCCCCATCCCTAGGGGTGCTAGGGGTGTCCTACCCCCACAATATTTTCCAGATGTCATCGGGACTGTCACCATCAGCTTAGTGACCCCGAAAACTATAGATTTGGCACTAATGTTGGTCATTGTGGATATTTAATTTTTCACCCCTCCCCCCAGGCTGATGGGGGCTGAACTGGGACATAAACAGCATCGGGAGTGTCACTACGCAGATCAGCAACCCCAAAAGCTATGGATTTGACACTAATATCGGTCGTTTTCGATATTTTACTTTTCACCCCTAGCCCCCCCCCATGCCGATGGGGGCTGAACTCGGACGTAAATGGCATCAGGAGTGTCACCATTCATCTCAGTGACCCTGCAAACTATGGATTCAACACTAACATCGGGTGTTTTAGATCATTTTTACATGTCACCCCCTGCCCACCCCCACCCCTAGGGGTGTCGTACCCCCACAGTATTTTTTCCCAGATTGTAAGGCATATATGTACCAAGTTTGGTGTAAATCGCTCCAGGCGTTCCAGCCGGTCATTGTGGACGTTTTATTTTGCACCCCTTCTCACACACACCCCACACTGATGGGGGCCAAACCTGGACTCAAACAGCATTGGGAGTGTCACTGCTCGTCTCGGCGACCCTGGAAACTATGGATTTGACACCTATATCAGCCGTTTTTGAGTATTTTTACATGGCACCCCTTTTGCACCCCCACCCCTAGGGGTGCTAGGGGGGTCTTACCCCTACAGCATTTGTCACCAGACCATAAGGCATACGTGTACCAAGTTTGGTGCACGTCACTCCAGGCGTTCCAGATCTTTGCTGGAATATACATGCAAACACACACACATCCATACATCCTCTTTTATATACTGTATATAGATGTTCATCAGAAGGTGGTAATTAATTAAAGCCTATGATTCTCTGCTTTTTTCCAAATGAAGAAACGTGTTCTGAGAAAAATAACTTGAATGGCATGCCCAGGGTCTGCCGTGTGTGTGTGTGTGTGTGTGTGTGTGTGTGTTGATATTTTACTTTAATACCAAGGAGCAATTGCAAAAGGGTGGCCAGTGAGGGTGTAGGTATTATGCAAGGGGGGTTAGAGACACTGTTCCCTATTAGTACGTTTTGGTAATTTTTTTGGGAATTTTGGGATCTCTTCCGAGGCTGACCTTGATCCCTGCACTGCATCTTCTCTTTCCCAACCAATGCTGAAATGACAGTGCAGGTGGGCATCCACACTCACAGGTCTGGAATCTGCTGATCCAGTTATCTGCAGATCCAGGAGTCCTTTTGCATATCTTCTGTGTGCCCATTAATTTTATTTAGATTCTAAGCGAGGCAAAAATGTTATAGCGTTGGATAGACAGGCTATGGGATGATGAGTCTGCGTATCAGGACAAGGTATTACAGCTATCTAGCTGGTGCAAAAAAAATAACCTTCTATTTAATATCCAAAAAACTAAGGAGTTTATAGTGGACTACAGGAAAAAAAGAGCAGACATTCAGCCACTGTATATAGATGGAGTCTGCGTGGAACAGGTGGTTGAATGTAAGTTTCTTGGGACCATCATAACAAATGACCTGACTTGGAGTGCGAACACCGCAGCTTTAATTAGGAAGGCGCAACAACGGTTGTATTTTCTAAGGATTCTTAGAAAACAACAATTGGCTGAGAGTCTGCTAACTACCTTCTATCGGAGTTCAATTGAGAGCATATTATCCTACTGTCTCTGTGTATGGTACACGAGCTGCACAGTAGCAGAGAAAAGGGCAATTCAAAGGGTGATTAGGACGGCCCAAAACATCATTGGCTGTTCACTCCCCTCTTTAGAAGAACTGTATAAGAATAGATGTAAGAGGAAGATATCTAATATATTGAAAGACTCCTCTCATCTGGGACATCAGCTCTTTGAACTATTACCATCGAGAAGGAGATTTAGGGTATTGAAAGCGAGGACGAGTAGATTCAGGAACAGCTTTTATCCAAGTGCAGTATTGAGTTTAAATGCGGGGTCATAAGTTGTTGTGGAGTTTAAATGGCTGGGAGAAATGGGGTTTTTATATGTGTATAAGAGACTGTTGTATGGGTGGTTGTGTATATTCGGTGTTGTCCAGTTTTTACCTTGGGGAAGAGCACCTCATTTCGTTGCACCCAGTGTAATGAAAAATAAATTTCTTATTCTTATTCTTATTAATGTTTGAAGAGACTAGACCAAATGTGAACAGGACATTATTATGTTAATGAGTTAACAGGGCATTAATTGATTCCTGTTCATATTTTATCTAGTCTTAGCTCTTATCTTACCTTAGCTGTTATGATGGAGACAGGGTTTCCCCATATCCACTGTTTCTGTATCTGCAGGGGGAGCCCCTGGAATGGACCCCCCCACAGATTCAGGGGCCCACCTGCACTTCCAAGACTAAGGTCCTGTGTGAACCAAATACACAGGGACAAGAACTAGGGCGGCCTTCCCCCAAGTCTCTCTGCCAAGATATATTCTGGGAGCTGGTCACTTTTTAAGAAGCAGAGGTAATACAGCTCTTTTAAGTAGGTGGGACTTACCTCCTGTGATGACGCCAAGGAAAACACAGGCCACAAGCAACCAAGTCTGCATCATTCGGAGTCCCCGAGTCTCCTGTCTCCAGTGCGGTCCCATTGAATGACCTTTGAGTGTGGAGAGCAAATCTGACTCTTCCAGGTGGACCACCTAAGTTTTAGTTGGCAGCCAGGCAGGTTGTCACTTCAGTAGGCTCTGACAGGGCTTCCAAGCAGACACTGAACCTGCCCAAAGCACAAGTGAATCAAGCTAGGCTACAGCAGTTCTATGAGTCCAGATGGGATGTTATTGGCTCCTCCTCAGGCCACCTGATCCTTCTGGTTTGGAAAGCTGCAGTAACACTTCAGCTAGCTGCTCCACAACAGCCACAGGCTAAGGAATGAGCCTTGCTTGCAAACGTCTTTGGTTATTTGAGGAGTACAGTGTTTGAGGTTCGCTGAAGGGACCACCCAATCCTATGGTGCCAGGCCCATGTAGGAGCAGTGGTGCCAAAATGGCTACTGCTGTATCCTGTGGGCTGTGTGGCTGTAAAGAACTAGCCACAAGAGTTTGTTACTTTGAAGTCCAGGCCCTTAACCAATTTACCAGTTAATGACCTGACTTCTAATTTCTATCGTGACTAGCTGTGAGTACTGTAGAATGCAGGCGCGTAGGAACCCTGCCAGGCACACCACCAGCTCCTCAAACACGCTGCCTCAGACCTAGGGGAGCTCTAGGTCTTAGTAAACCAGCATACAGGCTGCTCCAAGACCCCCCTAATAACTCCACTCACCTGGAGACAGGGAATCTGGAACTCAGCCACAAAAGAAGATTTAGCCGAGAGGGTTAATGCCTCCGTTTGCCCGAAGATAACACCTGAAGATCTCAAGGTCGTGAGCTCGGGACTGCCGGAAGTCTCTGCGAGCAGCAGACCTTGGAAACTGCGGCTGATTAAAAGCTGAGTTTCAGCTGCCTTGTGGGAGGAGGAGTGTGCTGAAATCAGCTGTATCTCTGGTGGCAGCAGGGAAGCCTCATCAGCCAGCAGACGACAGACGGGTGGCTAAAGAAAGTGGGCTAAATCCAGAAAGAAAGATCTGTATGAGTGTTGTTCTTGGAAGACAGAACATTCTGTAAATTGTAAAAACCTTCGGGTTTGTGAGAAAGTCTGCCTATGTAAACCGCCTTGAGTTCAATCATTAGAGAAATCTAGTGATCTTAAGAAAGGCGGTATATAAATACATTTATTATTATTATTATTATTATTATTATTATTATTATTATTATTATTATTATTATTATAAAAGAGTAAATAAATCCTTGGCAGTTTCTATGGCCCAGGTAGTGCCACTGAATTTAGCCAGTACCCAAGAATTAACTTCTTCCCCTTAACAGAACGTACTCACAAACCAAAGATGAGCTTATAAGCTTTATTTTAAAACAAGACTCACTTGGTTACGTGGCCAGAAAGCCAACAGAAATGAGATTAATATTTGTTAACTTCTTAGCTAGATGTTAACCATACTGCGCAATAGAAAGCTAAGCACAAGTCTTCATTTCATCTCAGCAAGCTGAAGTCACGCCATGCCTGGGAACAGCCCAAGAAGAAGCTGAAGGATGACTACCCACCAAATGGCGACTTTTATAGCTCTTAGTTCACAGGTTTTCCCACTTAGAGCTAATTGCCTCTTCTGCCTAGTGACAAGCGGGGCATTATCCCATGACTTACAGCTGTACAGCTAGTTTTGACTTTTAAAGCCCTTTACGGCTCGGGTCCGGGGTATTTGAGGGACCGCCTCCTTCCATATAATCCAACCCATACTCTTAGATCATCTGGGGGGGCCCTTTTGACTGTGCCGCCACCAGGAGAAGTGAGAGGGGCGGCGGCCAGGAAGAGGGTCTTCTCGGTGGTGGCCCCCCAACTCTGGAACACCCTCCCCTTAGAATTGAGAACTGCTCCCTCTTTGTTAACATTTCGGCGGGGCTGAAGACCTTCTTATTCCAAAAAGCTTTTAACTGTTGACAGGCTGGCTGGTTTGTTACATTTTTATATTTTATTTTATGATCCACTGGGCTTGTTGTTTTTAAATTGTATTGTTTTGTTTTAATTTTGTTTTATTGTATTGTTTTAATATTGTTTTTAAATTGCTTTTTAATGTTAACTTTTATATTGTATTTTTATATTGTAATGCCGCCTTGGGTGCCTCCGGGCAAAAAGGTGGTATAGAAATCTAATAAATAATAATAATAATAATAATATAGGAATTCAGGGAGGGCAGGCTGGTACCAATTTGGCCTTGAGCAGGCCTCTTAAACAACCTCCCTAAATTTTCCCTCCAGACTAGCTGATAAGTCTTGAGGCACCAAAGGTTGTCACTTTTGATTTCAGGCTGGCCTGTGTTAACTCATCCCCTTGACAGGTTAAACAATTCCAAAATGGAGTCAGGCCTACAAAGATGCCTTAAGGCCTGTATTTTAAATCCTTGGTTCTTTACAATGGCATCCATATGGGGCATCATCAGGCTCACACAAGAATGGAGTACCCGTGTGTACCAAAACAGGTGTTCCTGAGCTCCTATTCATTCCTTCACAGTAAGCAGATCCACAAGCCTAAGAGATGCTGCTGCAGGCCAGTTTTCTTCCAGATGTGACTCTGCATTAAGGAGTGTCAGATATGCCTTCCTGGGCCTGGTGGGTTTGGCTTGTGGAAGTAGCTGCCGCCATGTGCCCATGGTAGCACCTCCAGCACCCCACGCAGGCAGCGAGTCTGGATGAGATCAGAAAATGCAAGATCCCAGGAAGTTTCCTGGACTGGTTCAGTTCAGTCGGTTCAGTTCAGTCGGGCTGTTACTTCAATGACTGCACTGGCTGATAGTTCATTTCCGGGCAGAATTCAAAGTGCAAGTTTTGACTTTTATTGCTCAGGTCCAGGGTATTTGAGGGACCACCTTCTTCCATGTAATCCTTCCTTTCCCCTTAGGTCAACAGAGGGGGCCCTTCTAACCGTGTCATCACCAGTAGAGGTAAGGGAGATGGCCGTACAAAATGAGTCCTTCTCGGTGGTAGTGACCCCTCTAGAGAATTCCTTTTGGAATCGAGAATAGCTCCTTCTCTGGAGTCTTTTTGGCAGGACTTTGAGACTTTTTTTTTTTATTTAGGGAAGCTTTTAGTTGCTGATATTGTTATTGCTGTACTGCATTCATTTTACTTTTGAGCTGGTCTCTGTAATAAAGTTGTAACTAAAAGTTTTAACTAATTGCTGACATGGGAGGTAGGAGACTGGCACTTACAAAATTTTAATCATGATCCAATTGAGCATATTCCGTGTTATTGTTTTTATTTTTCATGGCTTACTTGTTTGTATTATGTTTTAGCATTTATTCATTATTTTATTGAATATTTTATTTTATTGAAGTTGTCTCCAAGCTCCAGTGCATAGCTGGGTGCTCATCATTGGCTGGCCCCGCCCCTGCCGCCCATCTAGTTCCTCCTACCATCACGGTTGTTACTGCTGAGGCTCCTGATGTGGCGATTGCAACTGCACCGCCAACCACCTTCCTGCCTCCGATGCCAGTTCCATTTATCCCACAAGGCCCAACATGGCAGCCACCGACATACCCAACTGGCTCGTGGTGCCCATCCCCACTGGTGCAGACAGCTGGCCAACTGCCAGTTCCTCCATCTGCAGTTGGTTTCCCTCAATATTATTTATTTATTTATTTATTTATTAAATTTCTACCCCTCCTTTCTGCCCGAAGGCACTCAAGGCGGCATTACAAAGTT
This sequence comes from Lerista edwardsae, assembly GCA_029204185.1. NCBI lineage: Eukaryota > Metazoa > Chordata > Lepidosauria > Squamata > Scincidae > Lerista > Lerista edwardsae. Next base: position 27,611 of record JAJKFI010032716.1, on the reverse strand, counting down.
AAAGCAGAATAAAGTTAAAACAGAATAAAATACATCATAATTAAAAACAATAATTAAAAACAATATTAAGACTAAAACGTACAACTGCCATCCCATGGATCATAAAAGTACGAGAATATAAAAAGGATGTAAAGACCAGCCAGCCTGTCAGCAACTAAAAGCCTGCTGAAACAAAAAGGTCTTCAGCCCCTGCCGAAATACCCCCAAAGAGGGAGCAGTTCTCAACTCTAAGGGGAGGGTATTCCAAAGTTGGGGTGCCACCGCCGAGAAGGCTCTCCTACTGGCCGCCACCCCCTCACCTCTTCTGGTGGCGGCACAGTCAAAAGGGCCCCCCCCAGATGACCTCAGAGTACGGGTAGGATTATATGGGAGGAGGCGGTCCCTCAAATACTCTTGTATGCCAATAAAGGTTTTTGGATTTGGAAATGCTCTGGGCCCAAGCCATAAAGGGCTTTAAAGGTCAAAACCAGCACTTTGATCTGGCCCGGAACAGAACTGGCAGCCAGTGTAGTCGCCGAAGCAACGGCTCGACAGAGTCAAACCGATGTGCGCCAGCAACCACCCGAGCCGCCGCGTTCTGTAGTAGTTGTAATTTCCGGACCGTCTTCAAAGGCAGCCCCACGTAGAGCGCATTGCAATAGTCTAATCTAGATGTCACTAGGGCATGGGTCACTGTGGCCAGGTCCGTGTGAGAGGCTAAAAATATCTACATACTCCCCTTTTAGCAATAACTCCCCTTTTAGCAATAGCAATATGATTTCTTTCTCGGTACAGTAGGGACCCCCACACTACCTGGGCCCCTGCTAGCTCTGCTGGCCCCACAGCACATCCTGTCAGCCCCATATGGTTTCCTGCCAAGTGGCACATATGGCCCGCCCCTGAGCTACAGTCTTGCCTGTAGTTAACCGGATGGGCTCAGCCACCAGAGCCTCATCACACCTATGGGAAACTGGGGCTTGCCCTGGGCATGCACCTTGCCCCCACTATTAAAGAAAATCAATCAGTATCAATCAATCAATCAATAATGTTTATATACTGCTTTTCAACACAAAGTTCAGAAAGTGGTTTACAGGCAAATAGTAATAATAAAGTTGAATGGTTCCATGTCCCAAAGGGATCACAATCTAAAAAAATGCAGACCACCACCAGCAACAGCCACTAGAAAAGTCACTGTGCAGGGGTGAATGGGGACAATTACTCCCCCCCCCCGCTAAATATAGGAGGAACACCACTTGAAAAAGTGCCTCTTGCCCAATAAGCAGGGTTATTGCTAAAAGGGGAGTATGTAGATATTTTTAGCCTCTCACATGGCATGCCTGAGCCCACAGAAAAAACAGATGACAAACCCTAGGATCGGGAGGTTATCCATAGGGCTAAGATAAACTGTAACTGGTCTAACTAGCTGAAGCGTTTTATAGCATATGCTGGGTTCATTTCCCGTCGTCAGCCCCCAAAAGGAGCCCTGCTTTGGAAATATTTGGACACGACTAACTAAAAGGCAAGTAGAAAGCCCTGAGGATGAGCACAACCAACAGAGAATGAACACAAGCAATAGCTAAGTCAGAGTGCAGTTTGCTGAAACGTTTATTTTAATGTGGATTTCATGGCCATGGTTCCATTTCATGGAATGATGAATCTGATCATGGAAATGAAACACAATTCATGGAAAGAGGCTTGCATCCAGGCTCAGGGGTGCAACTCGTCCTCGAGATCTCAGAGTTGTCTCCATCCACACTCAAAAGAACTACAAGAGTCTGTTGCATTTACTCTCATTCCAACAGCAGCTGTATTTAAATTTGTATCCAGTCTCAGGATCTGTTCCTTCATTTTCACACAAGGTCCAATCGATATGATAGCCCTTCACTTTTTGTACCCAACGACCGTCTAGTTTTGGGGAGAGAAGAGACATATTTGTGTTACTGTTAATTTTTGCTAGTGAAATCTCCAGCACGATGATGCTTTTCCCTCCGGCTTTCTCTCCTTTTCATCCCATCCCAGCTCACTCCCCACAGGGCAATGAAGTGGCGATCGTGCAGCTGCTGTACCCTGTGGGAGCGTTTTTGTTGCGGGGAGTTCCTAAGGAGACATTTGTCCTTTTGCCCCAGGCTAAAGGGTGAAATCCGGCCGATGCACTGTTGTTGCATTGCCACTACATCACTAGCGCCAACGTGGGGGTGCTGGTCGTCAGCGCTACAGTGCTTGGGCCAACACTGCTTGTAGCATCAGCCCAAGAGTGCCGATGGGGAGCCGCCCATGCCCCAGCCAAACCTGTCATCCTGGAGAGGGGGCGTGTCAGTCCAGGAGGTGGCAGGGCCAGGATGCGGCTGTTAGGCCTCATCCAAGGCCATGCAGCCCTGATTCGGGCCACAGAGCTTCCTTGGTTCTGCGACTGCTATACAGCAGGTCACCCATGGTCAATCTTCATCCATGGGATCACCTCCCCCCTACTGCCCATTTGATGTCATTGCACACAAACACTCATGAAGGTACTGAGTGTGTCAGTCTGATCGTGTGACTCTCACACAACAGCCTGAACCGCAGATGTTCACAAGGCAGCGGGGCACAGAATAGATCCCTCCTGAAGTATTGTGTACAGTTTGGTTGCCACATCACAAAAAAGCACATTGTAGAACTGGACAAGGTGCAGAAGAGAATCACAAAGTGGTTACTGGGTAGGGGCACCTCCCTTGTGAGGAAAGGCTACAGCATTTGTAGAAAAAAGGCCCCGGGGGCGGGGGAGAATCTGATTTGCAACAACCATGGCCAGAGACCCTGAACTCCTTTGGTCCTGTTCATACTATGGCCTCTGTAAGAGAGCAACACATAAAAAAGGATGCAGCTGAGAAAACACTCTTTACCTTCGCCATATAGTGTCTTAACTGTGCAGATCGCTCCCGGGTGTCCGCATATTTCATGTCTAGGATAGCATTGCTGTCCTCGTTTCCTCGTGCAACATCGGCAAATTGTGGCTTGTACTGCAGAAGACACACATTTCTTAACTACCCCCTGCCAAGACTGCGCTTGTTAGGACAATAAACATATCAAAATGTATCATCGTTCAACTGAGACTGGGATCCCATGTACTGGAACCAGAGATGTCCTGAAAGTTCGGTCAGGGGTGCTCAACCAAAGAAACACCTCGATTTGCTTCTCTGAAAGCAGAATCTAGACCAGCCATTTTCAACCACTGTGCTGCAGGGCACATTAGCGTGCCGTGAATGGTCCACAGGTGTGCCGCGGGAATTCTGGGAAGTTTATTTATTAGTAGGGCCTATGAGGATGTGAGCAGTATGGGGTGCCTTATCAGTTGTCAAAAAACTGATGGTGTGCCTTCACAATTTTAGTGCCGTCTCAGCCGAGGCGTAGGGAGGGTGCCATGGCGAGACGGGGCACAACAGGGCAGAAAAACCCATGCTCTTTTCGGGCCTCCCACCGTCCCTTTATTTTTAAAAGTACAGCCCAATCATGTCTGGGGCTATGCAGTATATAAGGAAACATGGAATCATTACAAAAATGAAAACAACGTAAAACCAAGTTTCTTTCCTTTTAGTCCGTTATGGTAATTGTTTTAGAAATGCGGGTATCTCTTCCAAAGCGTACCTTGATCCCTGCCCTGTACCTTCTCTTTACCAACCAATGCTGAAAGTACAGGGCAGGTGGGCCCCTGCATTCACAGGTCCAGAATAAGAACATAAGAACATAAGAAGAGCCCCACTGGATCAGGCCAAAGGCCCATCTTGTCCAGCTTCCTATATCTCACAGTGACCCACCAGGTGCCTAAGGGAGTTCAGAAGACAACAAGATGCTTGCATCCTGTGGCCACTCCCCTGCACCTGGCGTTCTGAAGTAGCCTACTATTAACATAAGGAGGTTGCCCAACCCATCATGGCATGTAGCCCTCGATGGACTTTTCCTCCAGAAATCTGTCCAGTCCCATTTTAAAGGTATCTAGGCCAGATGCCATCACCACCTCCTGTAGCAAGGAGTTCCATAGCTTAATTACCCACTGGGCAAAGAAGTATTTCCTTTTATCTGCTTTAACTCTCCCAACACTCAACTTCAGTGGATGCCCTCTGGTTCTGGTATTGTGAGAGAGGGAATCTGCTGATTTATTTATTTATTTATTTATTTATTTATTTATTTATTTATTTATTTGAAGAATTTATACCCCGCCTTTCCCATGCCAAAGCAAATGCCCAAGGCGGCTTACATGAGCAGGCTAGTCTAAACCACCATTTTTTTTCCAATGGGGTTTTTACAAATCTACAGTATTCTTGTGATCTGCCAATCTTCAGGCCCAGACATTGCCTTCACAGTGTGGTTCTCTCCTTTGGCTGCCTGCCATCAAGCCTCAGCAGGCAATCGCAAGTCAAGCCTGGACAGGTCCTCCAGGTCGTATTCCCTTCTTTGCCAGCTGGCCTCCTCACACACTCCACCGCAGCTCTCACTTGCGGTGAGCTAATCAGCTCCACAGCGACTCTGTTCTGCCACCACAGGTACTGCAGCTTGTCACAGCCTGGCATTCGTCTCCCATCCAAAAGCAAACCGCAGATTTTCCTGCTTAGCTTCAGGCAGTACCAGCAGCTCAACCATCAGTCCACACCTCCTGCCCACACCTCCTGATGCAATTATCTGTGTGTCCAGGAGTCCTCCCTCATGTCCCGCAAATGCCCATTAACATTATTGAGATTCTAAATGGGGCAAAAATGTTCTTCCTTTTGCAGTAAGTATTCAAGTTTATAGCAATGTGCAGACAAGCTACCAGCAGCCTGAATGCTTGAAGAGACTAGAGAAAATGTGAACAGGAATCAGTTAGTCTTAGCTCTTATCAGTCTCTTACCTTTAGTCTTAGCTCTTATGATGGAGACAGGGTTCCCCCATATCCATGGATTCTGTATCTGCAGGGGAAGCCCATGGAATGCATCCCCCACAGATATAGTGGCCCATCTGCCCATCTGCTTTTCCAGGACTAAGGTAAAGGGTGTAGTGAACCAAATGCACAGGGAGAAGAACTAGGGCTGCCTTCCCCCAATTCTCTCTGCAAAGATATATTTTGGGAGTTGGTCACATTTTAAGTAATACTGCTCTTTTGAGTAGGTGGGACTTACCTTCTGTGATGACGCCAAGGAAAACACAGGCCACAAGCAACCAAGTCTTCATCATTGGGAATCTCCAAATCTCCTGTCTCCAGCAGGGTCCCACTGAATGATCTTTGGGGGTGGACAGCAAATCTGACTCTCCCAAGTGGACCACCCGGATTTTGGTTGGCAGCGGCAGGCAGGCTGTCACTTCAGTAGTTTCTGCAGGGCTCCTAAGCAGACACTGAACCTACACAAAGGCACTAGTCAATCAAGCTAGGCTAAAGCTTTTATAAATACAGATGGGATGTTATTGGTTCTTCAGGCCACCTGATCCTTCTGGTTTGGAAAGCTGCATTATTGCTTCAGCTAGCTGCTCCACAACAACAGCCAAGCAGTTATCCTTGCTTGCAAGCTTTTTTGGTTGTCCAAACAGTATGGTGCTTTGTTGTTGTTCAGTCGCTAAGTCATGTCCGACTCTTCGCGATCCTATGGAGCACAGCACGCCAGGCCTCCCTGTCCTCCACTAGCTTCCAGAGTTCGCCCAATTTCATGTTCATTGCTTCGGTGACACTATCTAACCATCTCATAATGGACACCTTCCGACCTGAGGGGCTCATTTCCAGTGCGTTTAGCCTTTTTGTTCTGTAATCCATGCGGTTTTCTTGGCAAGAGTACTGGAGTGGGTTGCCATTTCCTTCTCCAATGGATCACGTTTAGTCAGAACTCTCTACTATGACCTGTCCATCTTGGGTAACCCAACATGGCATAGCTCACAGCTTCATTGAACTACTCAAGCCCCTTTGCCATGACAAGGCAGTGATCCATGAAAGGGAGTATGATGCTTAAGGTCCACTGAATGGGTTTGCGAAGGACCGAGAGCAGCCATATTGAAAGGATGGGAAGATGGGATGCTGGAAAGGGGGAAGGCTATGTGGTTGTTTTGCTTGTGTCAAGGTTGTCAGTAGCCTTTTTTTCCCTTTTAGATTCACTTTGCTATTGGAAAATGGCTGAGAAATCACTCAACTGATTGCTGCATTCTCAGGAAAGCAGCAGGTTCTGGCCTCACAATGACGACCCTTCCGGCCATGACATCACTTCCGATGGGTCCAAGACAGATTGTCATTCTAAAAAAGTGGGACCCGGTGCTAAAACATCTGAGAACCACCAACCTAGTGCTTTACTTTGCTCCACTGAAAGAAGGAGCCCTTTGTTGCTTATGTGGGAGAACAAGGGGTGCACACTGGGGGGTGGGGGCTCAAAATTCTCCCTTCCCTTTGTGACCCTCCCCTATAACCTCAGTCATTGTGAATGAGGCCTGGTTCTTTGCACTTTGTTGTTCAGTCCTGAGTCTCAGTTTGGGTGGCCAACCCTCCCTGATTGGCCTGGAGTTGACCTTTGTACCTGGTCACACTAGGCATGGCCTCCATAAAAGAGTAACACATAATGATAAGGTGCACCTGGAACACTCTCCTTACCTCTCAAGATAATGAATGTTATCTGTTCGTAAATTCACTGTTTGTAACTGGTATTATGCCTTTAAGACCTTTCAGGCTTGTTGCAGGAGTTTGCTTCTCAAAAAGCAGAATCTAGACCAGTGGTCCTCAACCTTTTTCATGCTATCACCCAATATATAAATAAATACATAAGGTTTAAGACTGGGGACCCCATTGTTGATCCTGCCCTCTCCCAGTTCCCTATCCGCCCGCTCCCCGCTCCCCGCTCCCAGCACCATTCACTGTGAGTAACCATTCACCATTCATTAACCAAATATTCTTATTATAGAGAGCAGGAAAAGTTGCCCTGAAGCCTGGCCCTAGTGAAAGCTATTTTAGCCCAATTGCCTGAGCAGGACTGGGGCACCATGTCCTGGTACCTGAAAGGGTGCACCAGATGCCTCCCCCTTGACCTGGTGGAGCTCTAGGCCAGTGTTCTTCAACTGTCTTCATTCCCATAAGTTGCCGTGACCCCAAAACTGAGGCTTCGCAGACCCATTGGGGTCCCGACACCAAGGTTGAAGAACACTGATCTAGACAAAAGCTCAGAAGGGCTCACATTTTTGCGAGCATCTGAAAGGGCTGCTCATAAAGGCTTCAGTGTAAAACATCAGCCAGCCACTGGTGTCAAGCTCCCTTGACACCTCTTCGTTTTGTGGGCAGGGGAATTAAGCAGTGATGGTGGCCAAAGTTGATGACCAATATCCAGTGATGTCATTCAGGGGGAACGGACCAGAACAGGCGTTCCGGATCCTAACGGGCTCTGTGGCTGGTTCCGGGTTCCCTGCAAATGCCAATCAAAAAGTGAGTTCCTGTTCCTCAATCATTTGAATGACACCACTGCCGATATCCCTCTTTCCTCTCCCATAGGCAGCTCCAAGACTGCTAAAGACCATATCTTTTATGGTCTCCTGTCTGATCGATCCAAACATGGAATTGGAGCAGGACATGGGAAGGGAAAGTACCAGCATGCCCCAGTACTTCAGGTGAAAACCAAGTTTTTAGGGCCTTAGGAAGCCGTGTGTGGCTTCCTTGGCCCTCATAACGCCTCCGAGGGAGGCAGTGGGCATGAGTGGTTCCTGGGGCAGCATGGCTGAGGGAACAGTGCTGCCCCCCAGTTGTGCCACCCATTGTCAACTGATCACATGGACACCCCCCCCAGAACTCCGCTGCCTGCCCCCTTAATTGATGATGTGCCAGCCTCTGCTCCACCTGTATAGGTGGTGTTATGCAAAAGCCCGAAGTCTCCAAGCAAAGATGGGGGAACTGGAATGATGGGTGACTAGGGAAAATATTGATATAGTGGGCAGAACAGAAACCTGGTGGAATGCGGAGAACCAGTGGGATACCGCAATACCAAGCTATAAACTCTATAGGAGGGACAGGGAAGGGTGTGTTGGCGGTGGGGTGATCATCTATGTCAGAGAAGGGATAGAATCCAGCAGAGTAGAAATTGAAGGTGGGCCTGACTCCACCATAGAGTCACTGTGGGTTAAACTCCCAGTACAGGTCAAAAGAGCGATGTCAAAAGAGTCCCCCAACTCCCAAATGTTCTAGCTCAGCATTCTCTATCCCTGGACATTTCCCACACCTCACTGTCGCCCTTTTCCTTTTCCAAGTTTGGGGGTGGAAAGAGAAAAAGGAGCAGCGGAGGAGAATAAGCCCGGGAGGGCACCAATTTCCCACCTGAGGCGACCTCTTCGACCAGCCTCATGGCAGGGGCCATGCTTTTTCTGGTGGGGGAGAAGCAAGGAATTGACGATCTGTGATTCTTTGCCCACTCCAAACTCAGAAACTTATGCTGAGAAAAATAATTTGAGTGACAGGTCCAGTCTGCCAGGGGTCTGTGTGGGGGGGGGGGGGCAATGTGTGTGTGTAAACTTTGTTTCTAACATTTTACTCAAATACCAAAGAGAAAGAGGGTGGGGGGGATGAAGATGTTATGCAGGGAGGAGAGCAGAAGCAGAGTCCCTTTCCTTTTAGTAGGCTATGATCACTGTTCTAGAAATTTTGGGATCTTTACCATAGCAGACATTGATCCCTGCTCTGTTAGTGTTGTTTGTATGTAGCCATTTAGCCGATACCAAATTCCAAGTATGGTATTCATACTTGGCCAATAAATATTATCTATCTATCTATCTATCTATCTATCTATCTATCTATCTATTTCTTTTTTTTCCAACCAATTTTGAGATTTTAATAAAGGCAGGGCCCCGTATCTGTGAATCCGGCATCCACAGATTCAGGGCGCATTGCTAACGCATTTTCCATCACTGGGGTAAGAGCAATGCAGCTCCAAGGTAAGAAAATAAACATTTCCTTATGTTGAGGAGCCCTCCGTGACTCCTCCTCCACTGCAGGATGCAACACCTGCCCCATTGGCACAGCTATGCCAGTGCTGGAATGTAGGTTGAGATTGGGCCCTCCAGGGGCAGATCCAGGGGTAACTGCCTGTCTCCCCTTGTGCTCATTAATGTTGTTTAGATACTTAATGGGGCAAAAATGTTCTTCCTTTTACAAGTCACTATAAGCATTCAAGCTTATAGCAACTCACAGACAGGTTGGTGACAGCCTGAATGTTTGAAGAAACTACAGTACATAGTAGATAGTATGTTAACAGGGATCAATTAATGTCCTGCCAACTGGGAGGGATATAGGGGACGTGGTGGCGCTGTGGGTTAAACCGCTGTTGCTGAACTTGCTGGCCAGAAGGTTGGCGGTTCAAGACTGCATGACGGAGTGAGCTCCCATCGCTTGTCCCAGCTCCTGCCAATATAGCAGTTCAAAAGCACGTAAAAATGCGAGTAGATAAACAGGTACCACTTCAGTGGGAAGGTAACAGCGTTCCGTGCACCTTGGCGTATAGTCATGCCGGCCACATGACCATGGAAGCTTTGTCCTTGGACAAACGCCAGCTCTTCGGCTTAGAAATGGAGATGAGCACCGCCCCCTACAGTCGGTCACGACTAGACCATTCGGTTGTGGAGAAACTTTTACCATTTAACTGGGAGGGGGGGCACCCAGGGGCCATAGAGACAGGCTTTCACAATACACAAGGACAAATAAAATGTTATTTCAGAAGCTAGATGCTAATCATGGAGGTAACCCCAGGACCCTCAGCAAACAAAAGGTTTGAAAAGATTGCTAAAGGAAGACAGGGTGATAGCAGGGAAGCTGAATCAACTCTCTCCTTTGGCTTTTCACTGCAGAAAATGTTGGACAGAGGCTCAAACCAAAACTGCGTTTCTCATTGGTATTTATTATGTGTATTGTGAGATGAAAGTACATGGCACTGGACTGAGTAACACAGGTCAAAAACAAATGCTTGCCCCAGGGGGCTTATAGTTTAGATATTTTACATGCAAGAGAAGAGCTTCCATGAGAAATGGAACACATAAAGGAAAGTCAGAAATGTCATTATTCTCAGGCGTTATTCTTCAGAGCTGATCTGAAGACTGCTGTATGGAAGTGATTGCCAAACTCCTACCAGGGAGTTGGGAACCACCTTAGGGCACAATCCTAACCTGGCGTTGCGCTGGCGCTCCTCTGCTGGACCGGCGCTGTGGCAAATGTGCGTCAGCTGCACTGGTCGAGTGCTGGCTTAGCTCTCCTGCCGCAGGGCCACGCTGAGGGCCTGCTGGAGGCAGACAGGAGGCGTAAGGGGGCGGAGGCAGGGCCCGACTGTTGGGCCGTATCCAAACCCCCATCCCCATGCTGGGCGGGCCCAATTCAGGCCACTCCTGGCCATGGGGGAAACATCCCCTTGCCCTGTGCTGAGCTACTGCTGCCGCCTCCTTACACTGTTAGGAAGCAGCACAGGTGAGCCGGCTTGCCAGTTACAGCACAGGTTAGGATTGCGCCCTAAGTAGGTGCAGGGGAAGGACTAAGGCAGCAGTGCAATCCTCAGGATCGCACCACTGCCGGGGACAGAAGGGATTTTTTCCCACTTACTAGTAAAAGCACCAGCCTCCGGGGGAAGGGGGTGCAGGGAGCCCTGTGGATACCTCTACAGGGGCCCCCAAGCCCCAGGAAATGCTAAAAAAAAAAAGCTATTGGAACCCACTTTCAGTTTTCGCTTGTGAAATTGGAAGTGGATTATGATAGCTTTCTAACACTTTCTGAGATTTGGGGAGCCCTGAGGGTGTTCCATGGGGCTCCCTGTGCCCCCTGGAGGCCTAATACTAAGTATAACCCAGTGGTGTCATCTACAAATAAGGAATGGGAATGCTGGGCGGGACTTACGCAGGACTTACGCAGGACTGGCTGCCCGCCCGTCCCGTTCCGCAGCTGCCCTGGCCTCGGGGGGGGTGCCCGCTCACCGGGGGAGATGGCGGGGGGGCGCGCCGGAGCCTGGGTGAGCAGTGGCAGGGCACGCAAACCGGGGGCAGCCCCTCCATGCCAGGGCAGCCACGGAACGAAACGGGCGGGCTGCCAATCATGCGGAAGTCCCACCCAAGTCCCGCCCAGCATTCCTGTTCCTTGTTTGTAGATGACACCACTGGTATAACCCCCCTTCTATTCCTGAAAGATGTGGGATCCTGGGAATTGCGCTGCTGCCTTTCCCCCTCCCCACCCCTTAGAGGGGCATGGGCCTGTGCCTCCCAGGCTGGTGGGTCATCATGACCCCCCAGTTTGGCAAGCACTGCTGCACGGCTATTCCGTATGATCACTCTTTTAGAAATTTTGGGATCTTTAGCAAAGCAGACCTTGATCCCTGCTCTGCATTTCTTTTTTTTTCAACCAATTTTGAGATTCTAATAAAGGCAGGGCCCCATATCTGTGAATCCGGAATCCACAGATTCAGGGCACATTCCTAACCAGTTTTCCATCACTGGGGTAAGAGCAATGCGGCTCCAAGGTAAGAAAATAAACATTTCCTTATGTTGAGGATCCGTCCGTGACTCCTCCTCCACTGCAGGATGCAACACATGCCCCATTGGCACAGCTATGCCAGTGCTGGAATGTAAGTTGAGATTGGGCCCTCAGTTATCTGCAGATCCAGGGGTAACTGCCTGTCTCCCTTGTGCCCATTAATGTTGCTTAGATACTTAATGGGGCAAAAATGTTCTTCCTTTTACAAGTCACTATAAGCATTCAAGCTTATAGCTTATAGCACTGTAAGCATTCAAGCTTATAGCACTGCTGCATGGTTATTCCATATGCCTTTAGCTGGAAAGGTGAGCACTGGAAAACAAATCTACCTTTTGCAGCAAAAACAACTCTGCACAGCCCTGACTGGCTGATGCCTGAGCAGTCATCAAGAAACCTTTCCAAACACCTCCTTGATCAGTTTTATAATTAAAAATAAAAACAATGCATGCGTGAATGGATCATACACATGTGGTCATGTGGTGCTTACGAATAACTTGACAGCCCACTTTGGGCATGGAGAAAAGATAAAACTAAACCAAAGTACAATACATAGGGAAATACCTTTCCCATAGAATGTGAACACAAATATAAACCAGGCTCACGTGAGTTCAGGGACGCAACTCCTCTTAGTTTGACAGCCGTATTTACCTGAATTCACTTGGACTACATACGTTTGCTGCAGTTGTTACTGTCAGAACAGCAGCTGTATTCATATTTGAATCCAGACTCTGGATCTCTCCCTTCAGTGCCACACTCGGAATCATCCTGATCACAGCTCTTCTCTTTTTGTACAAATTTACCATCTATGATTGGAAAGAGAAGAGGAATTTTGGGTTTGTGTTACTATGGACCTGGGCAAGGCTCATGATTACGTCCGATCCCATTTCCCTCCAGCTCGTCTCTCGTTTTGGCACGGGCAACTGTCTTGGTTAGATGGTGAGCCTGCAGTCCGAGATCTGTGCTTTTCTGTTCTTGTACAGTGCTGAATGTGGCTCTCGCATTTTCATCAAGAACAGAGGATGAGGTCGTGCTGGAGGGAACACGTGGAGGGTTCCATGCCCAAGAAGAAGGCCGAGGCACTCATTGTTGAAGAACAGGGTCTTTTGCTTTCCCCCGAACCATGTCCTCCAGTGCTTGGTTTCTCCCACTGAAATGAATGATCTCTTTTGCTTCTTAGAGAACAAGGGGTACACTCAGACAGCAGTCCTCCCCAGTGCTGGATTGGCAAGGCGAGCGCCTTTGGCCAGCGCCTTTTGGCCAGCACCAAATCCAAAGTAGGGTTGGGGAGGCTGGAGCCTCCCTGTGGCAAGGGTACAGCAGGCACAGAGCTAAGGAGACTGCGCGGCCTGAATTGGGGCCACACAGCCTCCTGCACAGGCTTAGGATTCGGCCTTACAGCCAAATGTGGAGCCTGCCCATGTCCCGGCCTTCCCCCACCCCGAACCTCCCCCCCCCCCCCCCCCGCCAATCCCAGTCCCTTCCTGACACGGAGCCTCCCTTGCGCCAGCTGGCTTCGGCTGATGCGAGGGAGGCTTGGTGTGGGCGCAACTGTTGAGGTGGCCGTACCCTAACCGTAACCCTAAGCCCGTCAGCGAGGCCGCATGGATCTGCGCCCGCTCTTTAGCGGCAATTCGCGCACACTCCCTTGCCGCGGGGAGGCTCCAGCCTTGGCTGAACAGCATTGGATTTGGCACTGGGTGGCCGGCCTTGAAAACCCAGCGCTGTTCAGGATTGCGCCCTGAAGAGCAGCTAGAGACAACTTAGCTTGTCAATCACTTTCTTGAAGTCTTGCCGCTCACAGAAGCTTCCTGTGGTCTTCAACTGGCACCCTTCGGATGTTATCTTTGGGCTTAATGGAAGCTCTCCCCTCTAGACCAGACCTCCTGCCCTGGGTCAGGGGATCAAGCAACTTCTGTTCCCGTGATAATTCGAGCCCTGTTCTCAGCTCTATCATTTTCTCTTAGTTTTTTTTTCCAGAGTTGTTATACACATCAGCATCATATACTGTATGTCATTAGGCAACAGTACGTTCTGTCCTTGGGGACTGGGTCTTTGGTTTTCTAAATTTTCCACAACAGCAGCTGCAGACATTGGAAGTCGTTCTGCTAGCTTGATCTGAAATTTGACCAATGGAAGGATTGTGGTCAAGTAGAACATTTGGGGAGGTTGCAGCACTATCAGCCAAGCGCTCCAATAGAAGCTGGCCATGTCAGCATAGAAAGGATGGCTGCCCCCAAACGCCACTCCCGGATTACCATCCAAGTACCCGGTCGAGGCTACAGGGAAACGCATTTGATCCCTTCACTTTTTGAATTGGGGCAATTTCAGGCACGAGGCTTTAAACAGGCGTAAGGATGAATGTCAACATTGAAACTGGTATGATAGTACCATTGTTGTCCGTGACACTCAGGACTCAATCCTAAACTGCACTGGAACAAGCAGGTCAGTGGGCCTGACCCCGTTCTGCCACAACAGGTACTGCAGCTTGTCACAGCCTGGCGTTTCTGTCTCCCATCCAAAAATAGACCATAGTTTCTCCTGCTTAGCTTCAGGTAGTATCATTCATTCATTCATTCATTCATTCAAATAGTATTTACCGCTTTTCAACACAAAGTTCACAAAGCGGTTTACAGGCAAATAGTAATAATAAAGTTAAACGGCTCCCTGTCCCAAAGGGCTCAAAATCTAACAATATGCAAAACACCACCAGCAACAGCCACTAGAAAGACACTGCACAGGGTATCAGCAGCTCAACCATCAGTCCACACCTACTGCTAATCATCCAGCTAATTATCCAATTAATGATCCATTAGCTGCAGACCTTACCTTCTTCTTGAACAGAGGATTGGTTTCTGGAACAGAAGAATGGATGGATGGGATGGATAGAGTGGATAGAGGGATATTCTTTTCCCTCTCTCAATATACCAAAACCAGGGGGCATCCACTAAAATTGGGAGAGTTAGAATGGACAAAAGGACATACTTTTTTACCCTGCAGGTAATAAAGCTGTGGAACTCCTTGCCACAGGAGGTTGTGATGGCTTCTGGCCTGGGTGCCTTTAAAAGGAGACTGGACAGATTTCTGGAGGAAAAGTCCATCGTGGGCTACAGGCTATGATGGGTGGTGCAACCTCCTTTCATTAGGCTACCTCAGAATGCCAGGTGCAAGGGAGTGCTTCAGGATGCAGGCATCTTGTTGTCTCATGTGCTCCCTGAGGCCTCTGGTGGGCCACTCTGAGATACAGGAAGCTGGACTAGAAGGGCCATTGGCCTGATCCAGCGGGGCTCTTCTTATGTTCTTAGGCATGCTATATGGTGAGGCCTGAGGCTACCAGAGATTTTGAACTTGAGACTGGCAATCTCCCATCTTAATTCCTGCCTATACCTCCTTGGAGGAAAAGGAAATGGCTGGTCATAACTTTCCTGCTCCATGGTTCCGCATACTGTAGCTCTCAACTCCAGTAGGATCAGGTGATCTAAGAGCCAATGAAGGCTCACCTGGCTTTATATAACGGCTACCTCTGGCTCAAGTTCGCCATTTACTGTGCACGGCAGGGTTACAGATTTCTTGGAGGCCTTGTCTGACCCTGCTGAACTGCAGGTTGCCAGCCCTGACCAATAATAAGCCCCAGTCTCTCCAGGCCAAAAGACTTCCTGATGGGTCACAGCTGCTTTCTCAAAAACCAGAGGCTGTACTTAGCTTGGGCTTTGCTATTTGCAGCCTGTACTTTGATTCACTTCAGACTAGGAGGTAAGTCTCACCAGCAAAACGGAGGGAGGGAGGGAGAGAACCTAGTCTACATCTGCTGCACTTTCTTCTTAAAATGTGATACAGCAACCCCTTAAAAAAGGGTTCAGCAGCAACCTGAAAGACCCACACTTTCAGAAAGCGGGGGGTTTCAGAAGATGTTGCTGCGGAAAGAGGTGGGTAGGACTACACAGCACAAACATGTGATGAACATGGCTGTGATAGTGTTGAGGTCGCAATCCTAACCTGGAGTTAGGCTGGCACAGTTAAGTTTGACTGGCACACGGTAAAGTATGTTTGAGTGTCTGAGAGTCTGAGAGGCCAGAACATGCGCCATCCTCCCTGACTCCGAGAGTGGTCCAAACACACTTTACAATGGCCCTTGTGCCAGCCAAACCTTGCTGGTCTAATTGTGCCGGACTAACTCCAGGTTAGGATTGCGCCCTGAATGTTATTAACTACCAAAAGTGCCTGTTAGTTGTGTGGAGGGGACTGTGGGTTATGGACCACCAAAGGGATGCAATATTCTCTGCATATTGGGAGAGGAGGAGGGAAACTCAGCACATGTTTGGCATGCAGAAGGCCTCTCTGGTACAATGTCAGCAACTCCAGGTAAGGCTAGGAAAGACCCCTTTGGAAGCCTGGAGAGCCAGTGCACAAGCAGGGTCCACAAGCACAGTGCTTAGTTAAATGGATCAATAGTTTGGCCAGGTGCAAGGTGGCTTTACTCATTTGGTCTCTAGGTGGGCCGACCCATTGGGCCAATTTGGATTTGCACCCAGGTTGTACAGGCTATATTGGTGTGCTATGAAAGGCAGTGTTTGCACCCACCCTAGCTATTATCCCAAAAGTTAGAATGTGCTTTATCCAAAGAATCTGGATGGCTGACATGTGGGCACAATATGCTTGCAGAGTTAAAAAACAACAACCCTAAAACGCTGGACAGCATAGAGTCATAGAATTGCTTTTTGGAGAAGGGAAAAATACCCTGAGGGTGGGTACAGATCAGTCATTTCAAAGAGGCCGACAAAGGGCACCTGAGGGGAGACTTGATCGAGACATTCAAAATCATGCAGGGGATGGATAAAGTGGATAGAGGGAGGTCTTTTCCCTCTCACACAATACCAGAACTGGGGACATCCACTAAAATTGAGTGTTGGGAGAGTGAGAATTGATAAAAGGAAATACTTTTTTACCCAGCGGGTAGTTAATCTGTGGAACTCCTTGCCACAGGAGGTGGTGATGGCATCTGGCCTAGGTGCCTTGAAAAGGGGACTGGACAGATTTCTGGAGGAAAAGTCCATCGCAGGCTACAGGCCATGATGGATAGTGTAACCTCCTTATTTTAGAGGTAGGCTACCTTAGAGTGCCAGATGCAGGGAAGTGGCAACCAGATGCAAGTATGTAGTTGTCTTATGTGCTCCCTGAGGCATCTGGTGGGATACAGGAAGCTGGACTAGATGGGCCTTTAGCCTGATCCAAGGGGCTGTTCCTATGTTCCTATGAGTACATGTCTGAAGAGGATCATCTGGTTCTGGTGGCTGTCAAACAGGAGAAACTTGGCTGACCACCAGTGTGTTTACCTCAGAAGTTACCTCAGAAAGTAAAGCCAGAGGCAGGGGAGTGGCAGTGTGATGCAGGTATCTAGTTGTCTTGTGTGCTCCCTGAGGCATCTGGTGGGCCACTGTGAGATACATGAAGTTGGACTAGATGGGCCTTTGGCCTGATCCAGCAGGGTTCTTCTTACGTTCTTCTGACTCTTCACATGAAAATATCTCAGTATGTGTGGAGTTGGAATGGGGTTAGGTGGAAGCATTACCCAAGACTGGGGATGAAGCTTAGTACTGTGGTTCTCAAAATATTTTAGCATCGGGACTATCTAAAAAAAAAAAAGGTTTCACTTCACCAGCCATTCTACGGCTGCAGTGGTGATTGGGCAGCAGTGCTCCCCCTCCTGTAGCAGGTTGTTTAACCGGATCATAATCTGCCTTGCTAGTTTGAGCCTTGTCAGTGAACCCTAATCTGCCTTGTCAGTGTCACACTCCACCAAAGCCACTGGTAGGCCATAGACCCACAGTTTGAGAACCACTAGCTTCGTAATTTGGATTGGGAAGGGCCCATCTTGGACTCTAGAGCTTTTGGGTACACCTAACAACGTGGGGAGGAAGAAAAAACACCTGACCTTGGATTCTGGTTTTCTGGCACCTAACCCAAATGCAAAAGCCCCCTAGCAGACAGCTTGTCCTGCTACATTTCTGGGGATCTTCTCACCTCACCAATTTACGGCAACAGGAATAAGTAGAACGACCATTGGAAATTAATATGCTCGAAACCAATTCAAAAATAAAGAAAATACCTATCTTTTATAGCAGATGCCTTAGAATGCAAGGTTTGTGTTGCGAAGCCTGGTAAGCCATGCAGATCGACAAGCTCGTGTGTGATAAAAACTGACAATGGTGTTTGTGCGATGACAAAAACGTATTCAGGTAAGGAGATTTTCCAACCATGTACTCATTCCCCCCCCCTTTCTCAAGGTCATGCCTTGGGTGAATAGATACTTAGGAGTAGGGTTACCAGATATAAACGGGGACAGAGCGCCTATAACTTTAACCATTGTATAGAAGAGGGAATTTGAGCAGGTACAGCTCATCGTGGAAGGGTTTCAAAAGCTGCAGGTTCGTTTACCTCTAAACATACACACAGGGTGCAATCCTAACCAGGAGTTAGGCTGGCACAGTTGGGCTAGCAAACATTGGCCAGCACAAGGGCCACCATAAAGCGTGCTTGGACTATTCTCGGAGTCAGGGAGGATGGCGCACGTCTGTGTGCTGGAATCGCTGACTCCAAGAGTGGTCCAAACATACTGGTGGCTGGTCCAAACAGAAATAGGAATAGTTGAGGACCCCGTGCAAACCCTCACACCCTGCACACACAAAATACAATTAAATGCGTAATACTGTAATTAGAGAAGATTGATTAGAGATTTGTTTGATTTGTTATTTACAGAGAAGGTTTGTGGATTGCGGTTTCTGTGGCTGCACCTGTGGCTGCAGGTCTGTTCTCTGCCCTCTCGCAAGTGAGCACTTCCCCACAGACTACCAGAGAGAGGGTGGAAAATAGAACACCCACAATGCCAGTTGAGACTTCAGTCCTGGCTACAGGTGGGGAGTACACAGTAGTGCTATCCAGCCAGTACGCTGGGCGGGACTTACGTTTGATCGGCAGTCCGCCTGTTACGTCACACCGTGTTCCACCAAGCGGCGGAACGCGGCGTGATGCAACAGGCGGACTGGCAATCAAACGTAAGTCCCGCCCAGCGTACTGGCTGGATAGCACTACTGGGAGTACATGCTTGGTGAGATGCTATAAATCAGTGGTATTCAAACTTTTTAGACTGGGACCCACTTTTTAGAATGGCACTCGTGTCAGGACCCACCGGAAGTGATGTCAACCTGGATGTGATGTTGTGGCAGGAAGTGACATCATCAGGCAGGAAATGCTGTCATTGTAGCATAATAAAATGACACTCCTGAAAAGGAAATTGGCATTCTTGGACTGCAGCAATTGCACAACCATGAAACATTCCTGACAGGAAGCAAGATTAGGACAAAATATGATGTAAAAGCAGAGAACTAAAAACAAAATTTTAAAAAAATCCTCACTTGAAAATTCACATTGCTAACACTCAAAAAAGGAATAGAACAAGAGTAAGGTCTGCAGTTTCCGAGATGGCTGCTCCCAGCTTTCCGCGACCCACCTGACATCAGGTTGCACCCCACCAAGTGGGTTCTGACCCACTGAACAATACTGCTGTAAGTGATTGAAGAAGATCTTTTTTTTTTCCCCCAGAGACCTTGCAGACCACTTCTCAGGGTCCACCGACCATAGGTTAGGAGCCATCGTTCTACAGCATATCCTATGGTATTCATTGGGGAGGGGAATCCATTTCGGTTCAGAGCTGCAGAGAGGGCAAAATGTGCACTTCTGCCCCCACCACTGGCCTTTGGCTATGGGATTCCTGCATGCCCTCCCTCAAACATACTCTCTAGCCATCATCATAATGGGCTTGCCACTAAATAGTGTATTGTATACTGTTAATAGAGATTTCTTTTCTTTCCCAGTGAAAACCAATCGATTACTCTATACATACCTGACGTGTTTGAATGATGACAGAAACATTTGTGAAAGTACATGGGCAATTCCAGGATCCGACCAAGAACACAAAACCACCTGCTGTTCTGAGACAGACTACTGCTCCAATTCGTTACTGTTGGACTGAGACTGGATGAAGCCACTGATATGAGAGAGAGGGAGAGAGCAACATGGTCAGCAATTAGTAACAGTAATATTATAACTCATGCCCCTGATGTGAAGTCTGATCCTGGCTGCTTCCTACCTTCACAGTTTGCATGACAGGCAGGCAGATATACAATGAATGAATGAATGAATGAATGAATGAATGAAGCACTCCTCCTTCCTGCTTTTTTTTTTTAAAGTATCACATGAATGTTCATTCACAGGACCGGCCCACCCATGAGGCAAACTGAAGTAGTTGCCTCAGGCAGCAGATTGATGGTTTTTTTGTTTGTTTTTGGCATATCTCTGCCTGCCTACTTGCCTTCACTGCAGTTCCTTCTCCTTCCACTCCTTGGATTGGAAAAGGAAGAGAGGAAAAGGAAATGGGGAGGGGAGTGCTGAGGTACAGCGCTGAAGAGTGGGAGAAGCAGAGGCTGGAACATAATCAGATAAAGGGGAAAGCCTTTGACATGCCTTCTCAGTTGTCAGGAGGTCTTGGGCTGACTCCAGAGATTGAGGGAGGGGCTAGTCTATTTCTTGGTGACATCACAGGCATAAGCCAATCAGTGCTGTCAATGGCTGACTTGGCTGCGTACCATTTTTTAGGACTCAAAGGTTGCAGCAAAAGATGTTTTAGCATTTTAGATGGATCTGAAAAGCTTCTCTTTCATCTCCACCACATTTTCAGTAATGAAAATGGTGGGCCAAAGTGATACATTTTTCAGCAGTGAGAAATTTCAGCCCCCCCCCCCGGCTCTCCCAACACGCCCCGCCCCCTGAAGCCCACTCAGATTGAGACTGTGGCACCAAGGAGTAGCATTCACAGGGCATTCAGTTGGCAAAAGAGTAGCTTTACACCCCTTTTACTGCTTCAGCTACTGCCACAGGTGTGGCAGAAAAATATTAAAAGGTCCAAAAGGACAACTGGGTCACCAATAGATGACAAGCTGCCCTTGAGACTTTATAAGAAAACGCTTAAAGTGCCTCTCAAAATCGTCCCCCAATCCAGCCCGTCTTTTGCCTGCTAGCCCAAATTTGAGGCTGAAGCTTCTTCAGTGAGAAATTAAATTTCTGGCTCAGAAACTGGTTTGATTAACCACATTTTTGTGTTTTGTGTGTGTGTGTGGGCACTTTGGACACTTTGACATTAGCCCAACTGCAGTATAAGTTTTAAAAGGTTTTTATGCTATCTTTCCTGCCCAAGGCAAATCAAGGTGGCTCACAAAATAACAATAAAACAAGCCAAACATCACATCAAAAATACCAAACTACCACGATTATAAACCTGCTTTGAACTCAACATTAACAACAACAATAAAGACTGGTCTTGTGCATCTTTTCAACGTCTACCTCGATTTTAAGGTGCTGTCTTTTTGTGGTCTTTTGTGGATAGCAGTGACACATGGGTCGATTGGAGCATTTGGATCAGTTGCCGGGGAGTGGCAATGAGATGCAGGCATCTTGTTGTCTTGTGTGCTCCCTGAGGCATCTGGTGGGCCACTGTGAGATACAGGAAGCTGGACTAGAATACTAGGAAGCTTTGGCCTGATCCTGTGGGGCTGTTCTTATTTGTTGTGCTTCCAGTTAAAGTTGGGTGGCTAGACCCAACTTAAAAAGGGCGCGGGTGGACATTCTAGCAAAGAAAAAGGGAAGTTCATATTTTGCACTATTCCACTCACAATTTCGCACCAACCTTAGTAGCTTGGGGGGAGAACTCTCGGGCCTTTACTATGAAGGGGTTCACTGATTAACTCTTAACGTTGAAACTAACTTTTTGAGTGTGCTCATAATCACGTTCACAGCTAATGTCCAGTGGTACCTGTAATCATCCGTAGCAAATTGACAGCAAATGGATTACACTAGTGGTCTTCAACCTTTTCCATGCCACAATGGATACTGGTCAT
Organism: Lerista edwardsae; assembly: GCA_029204185.1. Taxonomy (NCBI): domain Eukaryota; kingdom Metazoa; phylum Chordata; class Lepidosauria; order Squamata; family Scincidae; genus Lerista; species Lerista edwardsae. Next base: position 6,218 of record JAJKFI010032716.1, on the reverse strand, counting down.
GATGGTTATGTACAGTCTGCGGCTTCAGTAGCAGTATGTCTCTGAATACCAGTCGCAAGGGAACAAGCGTGGGAGAGACTTATATCGTTCTCTCCTGTGTGTGGGCAGGGGGTCAGTAGGGGGTCAGTAGGATCCTATGCTCCAGGCTGACACATCATCAGTTATGCGAAGAGCAGCATTTGGCATGACCCTTCATGTGCAGGAGGTTTTGGACTGGCCATATCTGGAGCACACTCCAAAATAGTCTGCATTGGTTTGGGGGCTGTTGAAGCACACGCTGCCTGGGGAGGAGATTGCAAGGTCCTGCTTCTTAAAGAGTGGTATAGATTAGGGAGAAGCACCGATGGAGCAAGAAAAAATTGTCATATAGGGTACACTTCTATAGGCTGCCCCACCCCTCTCATTTCTTGCTGATGTGGCCAGCTTGTCCTGAACATTACAGCCATGGGGTGCCCCATGTCTCAGCCAACCAATAAGGACCAGAACTTCTGACTCATGGAAAGGAACAAGATTTGCTTCCAAGTAAGGACAGTTATCATGGGAGTTAGTGAACTGAAATGGACAGGAATGGGAGAATTTAATTCAGATGACCATTACATCTACTATGGTGGGCAGGAATCCCTTAGAAGAAATGGAGTAGCCTTCACAGTGAACAAGAGAGTGGGAACAGCAGTACTGGGGTACAGAGGCAGATCTAAGGGGGGCAAAGCTCTAAGTTTTGCAAGAAGCCTTACCTTGCAGTGGAAATCACTCCTCTCCTGCACCATTTTAGCCAATCCTCACAGGGAAAAGCAACTTCTTGGCATTGCTTACTGGCTACAGCAGCAAGGGAGAGGAAGGATTTACATGACAGGGTAAGGCTTCTTGCAACACTTAGAGCTTTGCCCTCCCTGTAGATCCACCTCTGCTGGGGTATAACCTCAAAAATGATAGAATGATTTCAATTTGGATCCAAGGCAACCCTTTCAACATCACAGTAATCCAAGTCTACGCCCCAACCACTGATGCTGATGAGGAAGAAGTTGATCGTTTCTATGAAGACCTACGACACCTTCTAGAATTAACACCCAAAAAAGATGTCCATCTCATTTTAGGGGATTGGAATGATAAAGTAGGCAGTCAAGAGGTAATAGGAATAACAGGCAAGTTTGGTCTGGGAGTACAAAATGAAGCAGGGCAAAGACTGATAGAGTTTTGTCAGGGAAACACATTAGTCATAGCAAACACCCTTTTCCAGCAACACAAACGGCGACTGTACACGTGGACTGTACATGTGTACCAGATGGTCTACACCGAAATCAGATTGATTACATTCTGTGCAGCCAAAGATGGAGAAGTTCTATACAGGCAGCAAAAACAAGACCTGGAGCTGACTGTGGCTCAGATCATGAGCTTCTTATTGCAAAATTCAGGCTTAAACTGAAAAAAGTAGGGAAAACCACTAGGCCCTCCACGTATGACCTAAATCAGATCCCATACGAATATACAGTGGAGGTGACTGGAGGGCTTAGATTTGGTAGACAGAGTGCCTGAAGAACTTTGGACAGAGGTGTGTAACATTGTACAGAAAGCAGCAACTAGAACCATCCCAAAGAGAAAGAAATGCAAGAAGGCAAAGTGTCTATCTGAAGAGGCTTTACAAATAGCTGAGGAAAGAAGGGAAGCCAAAAGCAAGGGAGAAAGGGAAAGATATACCCAACTGAATGCAGATTTCCAGAGAACAGCAAGGAGAGATAGGAAGGCCTTCCTAAATGAGCAATGCAAAGAAATAGAGGAAAACAACAGAATGGGAAAGACTAGAGATCTTTTCAAGAAAATTGGAGCTGTCAAAGGACAATTTCATGCTAAGGTAGGCACAATAAAGGACAAGAATGGCAAGGACCTAACAGAAGCAGATGAGATTAAGAAGAGGTGGCAAGAATACACAGAGGAACTCTATAAGGCCGATTTCAATGTTCCTGATAACCACAATGGTGCGGTCACTGAGTTCGAACCTGACATCCTGGAGTGTGAAGTCAAGTGGGCTTTAGAAAGCATCACTAACAACAAAGCTCGTGGAGGTGACAGCATTCCAGCGGAGTTACTCAAAATCTTAAAAGATGATGCTGTCAAAGTGCTGCACTCCATATGCCAGCAAATTTGGAAAACCCAGCAGTGGCCACAAGACTGGAAAAGATCAATTTACGTTCCAATCCCAAAGAAGGGCAATGCCAAAGACTGTTCAAACTACCGCACCATTGCACTCATTTCCCATGCTAGCAAGGTAATGCTCAAAATCCTACAAGCTAGGCTTCAGCAGTATGTGAATCGAGAACTACCAGATGTACAAGCTGGTTTCCGAAGAGGCAGAGGAACTAGAGATCAAATTGCCAACATTCGCTGGATCATGGAGAAAGCAAGAGAGTTCCAGAAAAACATCTACCTCTGCTTCATTGACTATGCTAAAGCCTTTGATTGTGTGGATCACAACAAACTGTGGCAAGTTCTTGAAGAGATGGGAGTACCAGACCACCTTATCTGCCTTCTGAGAAACCTGTATGCGGTTCAGGAAGCAACAGTTAGAACTGGACATGGAACAACCCACTGGTTTAAAATTGGGAAAGGAGTACAACAAGGCTGTATACTGTCACCCTGCTTATTTAACTTATATGCAGAGTACATCATAAGGAAGGCTGGGCTGGATGATTCACAAGCTGGCATCAAGATTGCTGGGAGAAATATCAACAACCTCAGATATGCAGATGACACCACTCTAATGGCAGAAAGTGAGGAAGACCTAAAGACCCTTCTGATGAGGGTAAAAGAGGAAAGTGCAAAAATTGGCTTGAAGCTCAACATTAAAAAAACGAAGATCATGGCCACCACTCCCATCACTTCCTGGCAAATAGAAGGGGAAGAAATGGAAGCAGTGACAGACTTTACTTTCCTGGGCTCCAAGATCACCGCAGACGGTGACTGCAGCCATGAAATTAAAAGACGTTTACTTCTTGGGGGGAAAGCTATGTCGAACCTAGATAATAAAAAGCCGAGACATCACCCTGCCAACAAAGGTTTGCATAGTCAAAGCGATGGTTTTCCCAGTAGCAATGTACGGCTGTGAGAGCTGGACTATAAGAAAGGCAGAGCGCCGAAGAATAGATGCTTTCGAATTATGGTGTTGGAGAAGACTCTTGAGAGTCCCCTGGACTGCAAGGAGATCCAATCGGTCAATCCTTCAGGAAGTCAAGCCTGATTGCTCCCTGGAAGGACAAATCCTGAAGCTGAAGCTCCAAAACTTTGGCCACCTGATGAGAAGAGAGGACTCTTTAGAAAAGACCCTCATGCTGGGAAAGATTGAAGGCAAAAGGAGAAGGGGTGGCAAAAGGAGAGGATGAGATGGTTAGACAGTGTCACCGAAGCGATGAACATGAAATTGGGCAAACTCCGGAAACTAGTGGAGGACAGGGAGGCCTGGCGTGCTGTGGTCCATGGGGTCGCCAAGAGTTGGACACAGCTTAGCGACTGAACAACAACAACAAGGACAGTTAGCATCAGAGAGCAAGATTGATCTTAAGGAAGGGTTCCTTCTAATACTCCATGACCAAGTAACTAATTCAAATTGCTCCCCTTAATCAGTACATTGAACCAAGGGCTGGTCTGACTGGTGACGCGCGTGCCCCAGTCTCTCACAGGTTGCGTGAAATCTGAAGTCGGCCTTGTAAATGAGAAGAATGCCCCAGGAGGAGTATTAAATGAATTTCCTCCTAAAGTCGAGTTCTTGTGACCTGAAGACCTGTGTCTAATGGCCAGGCAGAACGTATAGCGTATGGTGAGGATGGCCAAGGAAGCCCTCACCCGCCTTGTTCAGGGGGACCTGGATCAGCGGCTGGCAGAGTTGCTTTTGGGGCAGTGAGTTACTCCTTGTACTGCCATGGGCCATAGTTCAGCAGAGCTACTGATGGGGCAGCCTTTGACAACCCATCTCGACCAATTGCATCTGGACAGGACCTCGGACAGGCCACCAACCTCCAAAGTGCAAGAGGCTGTTCGGGGTTCAATCCAGATGACACTGTGTTCATTAGGAGCTATGCTGGGGGCGCTGCATGGATTCTGGCTACTGTGGTTTGAGTGACCTGTCCTGTGTCATACAAGTTTGCCCTCTCCAATGGCAGGATCGTCTGTAGGCACATGAACCAAATGCACCATCGTGTGGCAGAGCAAATTGACAACTCCCGTGTCCAGAAGCCGGACTTGCCTCAGTCAGAAGTAGCAGGCACCCCGCTACAGGCTGCCCCACCCCTCTCTTTTCTTGCTGATGTGGCCAGCTTGTCCTGAAGATTACAGCTATGGGGCGCCCCATGTCTCAGCCAGCCAACCAACCAACCAACCATGTCTCAGTCAACCAATAAGGACTAGGACCTCTGACCCATGCAAAAGAACAAGATTTGCTTCCAAGAACAGTTAGCATCAGGAAGCAAGGCTGGTCTTAAGGAAGGGTTCCTTCTAGTACTCCATGACCCAGAAACTAATTCAAATTGCTCCCTTTAATCAGTACTTTGTGCTCCAAGGAGCGAAGAGCGAAGGGCCAGTCCGAACCCTTTATGCAGTTCTTGAATGACCGTAACAATAGTTCTTTCCCAAAGGCGAAAATGATGACAAAACCAAGCAGAGACTGGCGTGAACACAGCAGGGGCTGAGAGATGTAGTTAAGTTGGCCAAATGGAAAGGCAGTGGGGACTCCTCTACCTTGTAGACCAATGACCAGGTTGAAGAAAAATCCCTCGGTATTCCCTAAGGCAACTGGTGGGCCGCTGCGAGATGCGGGAAGCTGTTCTAGACGGGCCTTTGGCCTGATTCAGTGGGGCTCTTCTTACGTTCTTATGTTCAAACTTAGTATTTATAATAACCAGAAAAAAGACACTCAAACATTTATCCCCCCTATATGTGCCTGTGTTTGCAAACCGTAGGAGCTCCGGTCCTTGCAGGGCAGTTGGCACTGCTGGGATCTTGCAAACTGCAGGAGCTCAGCTCTGCAGGGTAATGAGCAGCTACAGGGCCTGACTTTTTATTGGCCTCAGAAGAGTTAGGGGTGATGCCACCCAGAGTGCTGGCCTGATGCCATCTCAGTTCCTCTGCCCCTGCACTATAACCCCCACCCCCAAACCCTTGCCATGCTCCTTGCACAATCATCCAATCTAACTGCAAATGAAATTGAAAGTTAATCTATATCTATCTATCTATATAAAGAAGAGCGTATGTATGTATGTATGTATGTATGTATGTATGTATGTATGTATGTATGTATGTATGTATGTTCCACATAGGCTCTGCAACGCCTGGACCGATTCGCGCCAAACTCGGCACGCGGGTGCCTTGGCCCCCCGAGACCAGCACTGCGTGGAATCTTCAGGCATCAACTGAACTCTTGACAGTTGGAGACAAACAGCAGCAAATATACAGGGCCAGGGAAATGTGTTCTGTGGACATGTGGGCGGTCCCTGCTTGGCAGTGGACAGTTGGCACAAGGTGCTGTGGCTGTCGCTCTCACTCTGAAAGTTTACTTTCACTGTATAACGTAAGGCAGTTGGGCAGGTGCAACCAAAGGCTACAAAGATGAAACAACAGCGTACACAGGAAACACCTGAGGGGGGAAAAAATGACTTGCAACGTTACGTCACAGAGCTGCTACATCAAGAGCAACAGAAACAGTACAGCAGTGTGACAAAAGACTACACAATAAGAGAGACAGAGCTGCTACATCTAGAGCAACACAAACAGTACAGCAGCGTCACAAATGACTACAGGATATGAAACAGAGGGCTACTACATCTAGAGCAACATAAACAGTACAGCAGTAGGGATGGGACATATAAACACCCGGGCACACATGTGAATTGGGGGGGGTCAGGGATGGGACATATAAACACCCGGGCACACTTGGGAATGGGGGGGAGGTCAGGGATGGGACATATAAACACCCGGGCACACATGTGAATGGGGGGGTCAGGGATGGGGCATATAAACACCCGGGCACACATGTGAATGGGGGGGTCAGGGAAGGGACATATAAACACGTGGGCACACATGTGAATGGGGGGTCAGGGATGGGGCATATAAACACCCGGGCACACATGTGAATGGGGGGGTCAGGGATGGGACATATAAACACCCGGGCACACATGTGAATGGGGGGTCAGGAATGGGACATATAAACACCCGGGCACACATGTGAGGGGGGG